>BPUM01001091.1:0-124259 GCA_020521455.1 Prunus kanzakura | reverse complement strand
CATTTTCAAACTTCATAATTGATTGTGGGCTCCACTTCCACTATTTATAACAGAGATAGCTTTCTTGAAACTGGTTTATTTATGGAATTCATATATCATAAAAAAAACAAACAAAGAATAATAAATTAAAAAAATCAAAATATTAGCGTGCAATATTCTGGCACGCTAAGAGGTGAAAAAATCAAAGATATGCTAACAGGTGAAAAAAAACAAAACACCATGCAATAATAATAAAAACTAGCCTCAGCCACTTGATCTACTCACGGGGAACAGGCGCAAGAGCATTCGCCAGATGCCAAGCCCACGAATGCTTCAATAACATATTAGAGGATGCTCCCAGGAGACCCCACTGAATCGGTGTCCATAGATTTGTCAGGAGGGACATCACTGCATAGTCACTTAGAAGCCATGAAGTCAACCCTAGAAACCAAATTATCACTGACAAAAATATGTGTATCTGGAGTTTTATGCTTAGCAGTAGTCATGTGAGAAGCACTACGGGGAACCTCCCTTTTATTGGGTTTGCCCCAACCCCTTTTTGGTGACTGACATGTAGAAAAAGTAGAACACACACCGCCGATGGGATCATTTAGGGAGGGGAACCACCGATAAGTTTGGCGTAGTTAGAGAAACCAGTAGAACACACACCGCCGCAACATTTATCTCAGACTGGTGTCGAAAAGAGGCCATCACATTAAACACTATGGGGGAATCATCTACCTCAGTCCATTCATGAGAGGATGACCGCCAAGACTGAGTGTTAGAACTACTATTATCACCCAAACCATCATTGGTCTAAAGACCAGCCTGCCAAGGAGAATGAATGGGGCTCTTAGAGCATTTCCAGCAATGCAACCAAGGGGAGGGCTGGGGGGGGGGGGGGGGGGCAAGCCCAAAATCGTGTTTCCAACAGCAAAACTTGGCCCGGGCAAGCAGTGGGACCCAGCGAACTAGGCTGGCCTGAGGGCAAGTCTAGCCCCAGGTCCAAAACAAGGGAGAGCTGACGTCACGATGACATCAGCGCTACAGTACATCGCTACAGTCCACTCTGCCACGTGTCGCGTTCTGGGCTGTCCGATCAGAATTTTTCCTCAAATCTAACGGCAGCCAATTTTTGTGCAATAAAAAAATGAAAAAAAATCAAAATTTTTTTTAAAAAATACTGAATTTTTTTTTTCTATAAATACCAACCAATTCTCTTCACTTTTAACACCAAATCCTCGTACATTTTATTCTTCTTTCTACTATTATTCAAGTTTTGAAATGTATCTTAAATTTGAAATTTGAAATTTATCTGAAATTTGATTTTTGAAATTTATCTTAAATTTGAAACCGAAAATCTTATCCGATATGAATAGTATTGACACGTAGGAACCCAAAAATCTTACTCGAAAATATTATCCAAAATAATTGTTTAAGTAAAAAAAGTTGTGAAAAAAACAAAAAAATGAATAGTAGTTTCCATGGCAAAGGGCAACTGCTGGAAACACACATAGCTTAATATGGCAAGGGCAGCCACTATTCACATAAATAGTAACTGCCATAGCCCCCCCTTGCCATGACAAGGGGCAAACTGCTGGAAGTGCTCTTATATGGGGGTGAGGGAGCCGAAATCTGGCGTGCCGAAGAGCCTATAGAGTTGCCCCACAAGTTGGTTTCACCTTCCAGATAAACAAAAGCAGAGGAAAACTGGACTTGAGAGAACCTCGCGAGAGCTTATATTTATCAATACACACCTGAGATAGATGACCAATTTTGTCGCACCCAAAGCAATATTCGGGAAGATATTCTTACTTAAAGTCAACCATTCTCACCCACTTCTAGAAAAGTAACAGGTGTATGACGGATAAGACGCTGCTTGACATAAAACCTCACACAAATATGGACAAAACGCCCCACAGAGTCAGTACCTTCACAATTTTCCACCCAAAGAACTTCTCCGAGAATAGCCTTATAGCTTTAGCAACAGCGACAGTCATGCAGAAACCAGGGACACAGGTACCAAGGGATAATGGCGTCGAGTGCAGATTCCCATTATCCAAGATGTCAGCCAGCAATATCAAGGAACGCCAAGAGGCCCAGGGCTTCATATCAAGAACCCGCTTCTTGTCACGATCACAAACAAAATGTACCCAATATCTGTTGGAACCAATTTCTTTGATAGAGGCATCTCCAGAGACTTTCCAAAGTTGTGTAAAGGTTTTAATAAAGCCATCACAATTGATAGATTTATCTGTAAGGACTTGAGCGACAAGACCATAAATAAAATCAACAAAATTGTCTACAATGTCAGAAGAACCAATAACCAGGCGAGCCTGTTCACGTGGCGTGAGAACCAGACTGCTACCAAAGGATTGCTCGATATCTGCAACAGACGTAGACATCCCAACACAACAGACCATACACCAAAAAACAAGGAATTCAAAACCGAAGAATGGGAATTATCACAACGGTAGCAGACAGAGGGAGAATGGCTCAGTACCGAAACCGAGTGTGCAGATGAGGATGAACAGAGAGTATGGAGGCCAGGAGATGCATACTGCAAGGCCGAAGAGGGAGAACGATAGAGACTATGACCGCGGGAGTTAAGAGAGCGACTGAACGCAATTGGCCAGGAGGTTGAAGGTTATAACCACTAAGCATGAGATGATGACTTTGCAAGAGAGAGAAAGCGACGTGGATTGATCACAATGGGACGATGGCTGAATGCAAGACGAAACCCTAGATAAGACTCATGGCTCTCCTCACATAACAAGATAGCGACCCAAGGTTAGAGGCAAATTTGAAACAATGCAAAATTATACCCGTATATCTTTGGTGTTCTTATAACATGGCTAAATTAACTATTCTCAATAATAATTGTTCTTCAAAAACTTAACTATTGAGAGTATACACGCACAATTATTCAATCTGCGAGATGAGGCTTCTCTGAATCAAGCGTCACTACTATTGGGCTTCTCACAGTATAGGGTCCATTGTGTTCAGCCCAAACAAGTGAACCATAAGAAACTATTTCTGTCCTAACTATGTAATTTATGCTCCGAGTATAGCTTTGCTTCTCATATGTCTTTTGAAAGACAAGTACACTTGGTGAAACTATAACTTCAGAATTGTTTGGTGCTGTCACTAAAGCACTATAAGTTGTGTTGCCATTTCCTACATTGGTTACAGTTTGTTGAAAGTGTTTCTCTTTCAACATTCCCAAGTCTGCGATATTATGTACAATAATAAATGAAGGATAGTTGAGGTCAGAAGATGCATTTGAACAATTATAATCATTATGTCTAACAGTGGCGCGCATTTGGTTTGTTTTAAAACCCGAACAGCATAATAGATTGATATAATCTTGTAGTGCTGCATCATAAATCAAACCAGGGTCAAGGGCCTGATGTGGGTCAATATAACATGCACCCATATCTAATGGCGAAGCAAGATGATGAAGTTTGCCATGTATTTTTATTGGGTTTCCCATATTATCGAAATGATTTGCAGTGGTCATAATGGCAGACCTAATGGCAGCAGGGCTCCATTTTCGATGTACACTTTTCAAAAGTGCAGCTATCCCAGAAACACGAGCACAAGCTGAAGATGTCCCTAATGCCACAATAATTGGGAGAAATGCAAAGAGAAGCAAGAGAACATTCATGATTGTATCTTGCTAGATTCAAGTGGCTGATGATGAGAATTTATGACATAAAAAAGCATATTTATAGGCGATAAGATGAATTGGTATGGTATGTGGGTTTTTATTTTCCTTGATTAAATTGTATTTTATCCATATAGTAACTAAATATTATCAAGGAAAGAATTCAAAATTTAAATTCTGAAATTCAATTATAAGAAAATAATGCATTAAATTTGAATTTTCAATGTGTTTTCCTTATTTAACTCAAAGGGTAAAATTGACACAACAAAAAAAGTAATAAAAGTCAAGAAACCTGCATCTAAAACCAACTACGTTTGGACTAAATCCAATGACAGCTAATCGTTTTGAACTTGGATCCAAGAACCCCTTCCCATTAATATATGATATATTATATAACAAAAAATATTTTCTTATACTTTTAACCATTTACTTACAATGTCTATGACATATACATATACATATATATATATATATATATATTATATCAATTTGGTGCTTTTTCTTTAGTAAAAGGTAGCCATCGGACCGTCAAGCTTCCCCTTTGGTTCTTCATAAGTTGTACGCTTGACTCCTCGTGGTCCTACTAGTACGCGCAGAACTATCCGAAGACCAAGACTCGGTTCCAATCTACAGTCACGGTTCTACTTTTTATTTTCATTTTTAATCAACTTGTTTTGGGTCAACCTTGGCATCCTTCGTTGCATGTTGACTTTGAAAAATAAAACAAAAAATTCAGTGGGTAGGAGGGGGATAATTTTCTCATTTTTCATTTTATATGTTCTTTACTTTTCTGAGACTATAGCTTCCTAGTTAGATACGTAGGAGGGGCAGAGCGTATAAACGATTCCAAGAAATATCAAAAGGTACAGCTGAAGAGGGATGCATAAGCTCTTCCAACTGTCCAAATTACAAGGCCCTGTCGATAGGCCATGAAGGGAATCAATTGTTGGCTAGGATTTATGTTATGTGGAAAAAGTAAACCTAAGAGCCAGACTTGACCGTAATCAATTCTACTAATCGTTTATGCAGGGCGTAGAGATTTCTGTTATCTTGTGTGGATAAAAAATGCTTTTTGCAGAATCATATTGCATATTATCATGCATTCCTCTCTTTCTTCTATGTTTCCAACAAGTTGTTTGCCAAGATGTCCAACATGAAAATGACGAAATTGAAAAGTAAAAGATTCTCAAACAAAAAATTTCTTTGCAACTTAGTCTTCACGATGGAAATAAATTGAAGAGTACTTTTTTTTTAGTAACGTGTGTGGAAATTGTATGTGTAGAGCTGTCATGATTGTAGGTCTGATATGTCTGGTAATAAAGAATTCAAGTGTTTCCTACTCTTTTCTAGGTACCAGAAAATATAAATTAATGAAAAGATAATACAGCTGAGTTCATAGTAATGTCCACATATATGCTCAGTTAATTATTGTGGCCGTAAATATTACGAATTACAAAACATACATTGAAAATAAACAATCAACGAAAAGGGGTCTTGTGAAAACAAACTGAAACCTCAGGGGGTGTTCGTGTAATTTTTGAGACCTAAAGGGGTTTTGTGAAAACACAAGAAACCTCAAGGGGTGTTAGTATAAATAACTCTTCAAATTTTTCGTTGTCTTCATATCAATATTAACAATATTATAACAATATTTTGGCCAAATATTACCGATGTGAGAAATTATTGATGTCGATATTTTCCGATATTATCGATATTTATACGATATGTGTATGGATACGTTCCAAAATATCATTGACCCGAAAAAAGGATAATATGCTTGATATTATTGATATTTTAGACTATGGTGATAATTAACATATCAGCTTTTCTTCGTATAGATTGGAGTGAATCTTATAATATAAATCCATCAATTACCAATACATAGTCGTTGAAGCACGAAAGCAAATGTATTTACAGTACGCAAGCTACTCTTCCTAAGTACAATTAGGAAAACTATTAACCACACAACGTTTATTTTATTCATAAGGAAAAACATTTGGACCGTCATATCCAAAGACCAAATAAGGTAGCTGTCTCCTAAAACCTTATTTTAACTCCTAAAGGTAATTACTTATGAGATACTAGCTAGTTGTACTTGTAACACACTAATCATTTGTCTTGGACGATGGAGGATGATGATCTTGGTAATTTGATCCATCCATAATCAGTTGCTATAGATATGATTCTATTCCATGGAGAAGTACTACTTCCTAGCTGTCCATGTGACGGCGCATCCTCTGGCGGCGGTGGCGGGGATCGAGTGTTTTCATAATCACTTCCTTTGAATAATTTCAGTGACGGCGGAGGTGACCTTGGCTTCCTTACACAATGCTCAGTTACCGTAGATATGATTCTTTTGCATGGAGAAGTACTACTTCCTAGCTGTCCATGTGACGGTGCTGGCTTCGGCGAAGGCGGTGGGGATCGAGTTCTTTCGTAGCTTGTTCCTTGACCTATTGGTTTTGTACGTGGTGGAGCTGGTGGTGGAAAAGCTGTGGCACCAATTGTAGACGGATGGGTTGGAGGAGATGATGATGGGGGTGGTGGTGGGCTCTGAGGTGTCCTTCCATAAATGGTTATAATCAAGGCCAACTTGCCTCCTGCACTCTCTGTGGAACAAGAAAATGAATGGATCAGCTGATATATGTACTAGTTTGGAGATGTATAAATAATGTACAAGTTTGGAAAATAAGACAATAACAAATCAAACTAATCATGCATATTATCAACTTTGCACATAACCAAAGAAACTTGCTCACAGTAACAAAATTTTGGTAAAGTTGCTAAAAAATAAAACAAAAAATAATCATGAACGATAATTTGAAGAAGTTCAAAGAGAAGCAGGAATAAAAAGATAAGAGAACAAAACAAAATAATCATCCGACATTGGTTAGCGCAGTTGGTCTAGGCAGTGAGGCCGTCCTTGCACTCAAATTCAAATTCCCTCCACATAAATTAGATTAATGTAGAGTAATTCAGATTATGGCGGGTAGAAAAAAAAAAACCATAAGCAAAATATAATCAATGAACATTTTCTGGCTGTAAAGAGATTCATTACCTGATAAGATTCTTGCATGAGCAGGAACAACAATAATTGGGAGAAATGCAAAGAGAAGCAAGAGAATATTCATGATGGTATGTAGCTAGATTCAAGTGGCTGATGATAAGAATTTATGACATAAAAAAGCATATTTATAGGCAATATGATCAGATCAAAGTATCGAAGTGCTGCGGTTGTCATCACTGTTGAGTCAAAGCTTCTGTTTTTGTTTTTAGGAAATAAATAAAGCATGCAATTATTCACTTCCGATATCCTTAGTGCGTGGTCCTAGTCTGAAAAGAATCTAAGAGAACGACCCCGTTACTCTATCCAATCACGGTTTTTTTTTTTCTTTTGGTTTTTTTAAAAAGTTTTTAATGACTTATTTTGGGTCAATTTTTGTCGATCTACGTGCGTATGGACCATACAAAGCGATAATGCTGTGGAATTTATATTGAAAAGCTAAATTAGTAAAGTAAGTGGCAGTCATTTTCTGAATTTACCCATGTGAAAAATATCATCCATCCATCCATCAGATTGAAGGGTCAGTTCCTGATTAACTGTTGTTTAATTAGTAAAGGTCTATTTGGTATCCTACTTGAATCCAATTTTATAAACTCAAAAACAAATTTTAAGTCCAAAGCTTAAAAACACTTGTTTGATAGGCCCATTTTTAAAAACTCAAACCCAAAAAAAACTCAAAAACACCCCATTATTGAAAAAAAAAAGTAGACGTGGTTTTAGAGTTTTTTTTTTTCTCTCTCTCTCCTCGCTCAATCTCACTCTCTCTCTCGTTTGTCTTTTTTCAGATCTTAAAAATAGTTTGGAGTTCAAATACCAAACATGTTTTTAGATCTTAAAATCAATATTTGAAAACTCATTTAAAAAAAAGAAAAAAGAATCATAGTTTTTAAGTTTTTTGAGTAGGATACCAAACATGGCCTAAATTTATTTATTTTTAGTAATTTTAGATTTTCATCAAAATGATTTTATTTATTTATTAAGTCCATGTGATTAAGCAGTGACCTCAAAATGCTAAGTAGATTTAACAGTAAAAATAATCAATCAAATGCCCGGCCGACCTGAGGACCACTAAAAGCTTTTTGAACAGCAGCCCATAGTTTTCGAGTTTTAGCCTTAAAATGAGTTCGAGGAAATGAACCACAACCTTCTCTGGACTCCGCATGGAAGGAGCGACCAATAGCATACTGGCATGATGTGAATGCCACAACTTTTTGCCACTTTGTCCGGGTCAAGTTTTCAACCTTTTTCATTCTCAGTCTTCATGTCATCTCACCTGTTTGAACACACCATCCACGTTTCTTAGAATTCAAGTTGGGTACGTTTTAGTAAAAACACAGAGTGAGATCTTGTACTTCTCTTCATATTTGATGTCCAATGGCTAGGGTTATATTTACATCCAAGTGTGCGTCAAGAACAAAGGAATCGGATAAGTCAATTTTCTTCCCTTCATTTTTTACACACTTATCCATGCATAATCTAAGACCTATAAATTCATCTATTTCACAATAGTATTTTTAATTAAAAAAATTCAGGCATATAAAGATTTTATTTTACACTCGCCTATTGCCAACCATGGCGACACAGGAGAGGTTAGGCGAAAGTAGTAGTCTTGGCTTGGGCCCGCTAGCATGCGAAGATATTAACTTTTTTTTTTAGATATTTATAAAAATACCCAATTTTAGACATGTATTTATAAAAATACCCAAGCACTATTTAAACATAGAAATATACCCAAAATCAATCCCACAATCAACAATTGTATATTTTTTGGGTGTGTTTATAAATGGGTTTTGAGTGTGTGTAATGATGGGTTTTGGGTATGTTTATAAAGTGTTTTGGGTGTTGGGTATTTTTATAATTTCAGCCCCCATTTTGGGTATTTTAGTGAAACTCCCTTTTTTTTTTTTGGGGTCACAAATTATATATAAGCCCTAATACAAAAATAACCCAACAACATTATTTTGAAAAGATAGAAAAGGGCGGAATAGAAGACACATAAAATTAAGGAACAATTAGGGTTTTCAATCTAACTATGCCTAATCGGAGAAGAAGGCAGCCACTTGTATATCTGGAGTTGATGGGTCCGGAATAGAAGACACGTTCAAAATTCTCTACGGTTTCGGAGGTTCGTGTTATCTTCTGGGTGGGTGGGGTGAAGTTGTAAACAAGGGCAGACTCCAGCCTAGGAGAAGATTTTTAAATATTAAATATAGTTAAGTTTATTCCTACTCCAATAAATATTAGCCCACTACACTAAATAAATATAATAAACTAATAATAGCCTAATTTAAGTAAAGTAAACAATAGCTTTATTTAAAATAAGCCCACTCCTGAAGCATATAGGAAATAATAAACATCAATTCAAACCTATATAAATTTGATTAGATGCAGAACTCACGCTAAGGCTCTACCAACTTGACATATTCTAATTGTACTGATATTGGGCTACACCCACAAAGAGAAAACATCAAAAAAATTCTTCTAGCCACCCCAAATGCCATATTTGAACCTTGAGAGCCTAGAGGAAATAGCTCTCCTCCTCCAAAAAATTGTACCAATCTATTTTTAGTGGGTTCTTCAATCTTGGTACATTTTTTTTAAAAAACAAAAATATTTAATTTCCAATTTTAATTGTTGTTGTTAAATTTTTATGATTTAGGGTTTGGGTGAAATTTTTTGGAGATTATTGATATATGTTTTATTTTTGCAACTTGAATTATTAATTAGCATATATGATATTTGGTGTCTGGTATTTCTTGTTAGGATATCATGTCACATGATGATAATAGACTGGCAAAGAGAGGAAAAACTATTTATTCATTCTTCAAAAAAAGTGGTAACGATAATAAGGATACACCTTCTGCATTTAATGTTGACACTTCAATTCCTGAGGAACTTTTATGAACTCGGATCTCACGTAGTTCAACCTAAAGAGTTTGATATTGCTTCTTTAGAACAGGACCCTGGGAAACGCATTCCAATTTGCGAACACCCAATCAATCAACGTGATGAGATTGGAAGGGCTTATATCAAGTTGGGGCCCTGGACTCTGCATGTGAATGCCACAACCTTTTGCCACTTTGTCCGGGTCATGTTTTCAACCTTTTTCACTCTCTGTCTTCACGTCATCTTCACGTCATCTCCAAGTTTCTTATAATTCAAGTTAGGTACGTTTTAGTAAAAACACAAAGTGATATCTTGTTTCTCTTCATATTTGATGTTCAATGGCTAGGATTTTATTTACATCCAAGTGTGCGTCAAGAACAAAGGAATCGGATAAGTCAATTTTCTTCCCTTCATTTTTTACCCACTTCCATGCATAATCTTAGACCTATAAATTCATCTTTTTCACAATAGTATTTTTAATTAAAAAATTTCAGGCATATAAAGATTTTATTTTTCACTTGCCTATTGCCAACCATGGCGACACAGGACGTTAGGCGAAAGTAGTATTCTTGGCTTGGCCCGCTAAGGTATGTAAAGATATTTGTGGGAGCGCTTTTCATCCCACAAGAATATTCGATCGATTGATTCCCCTTTCTTATTCGTCGTCTCTTTATCCCTGCAAAATAGATTGGAATAAGAGGACCACACCCAGGGGTGTTGGCCAAAATTAGTTCAATTGAATCGTAAAGAAACAATAGCTAAAAGGGTAAGGAGATTTTTGTATGGAGAACCAGGTGGCCGGAGCCTTGTGTAAGGGAGAAAAAGAGAGAGAGGCGGCTATGAGGGAATTTTTGCAAAGTTTTTGTGAGCTTCGAATGGCTTATCTCATGCCTTGCATATCCTCGTATTTATAGAGTCTTGTAGGGTTAGTGTTTGGAGAAAAATAGTCCTTGTTGGGAAAGGAATTATTTTTCTGATTTTAGGAGATTTAAATAAATTAGGGATTTAATGTGAATCAAATCCCTCATCAAGGCAAGAATCCCCAAATCAAATAATCCCCAAATGGAAGGAAATATTTGACATAGGGTTTTGCTAAAATTAGGTTCCCACAAATGCCCCCCAGCTTCTGCATGGCGCCCGTTGGCATGTAGGAGATGTTGATTGATTGTTGGGCTGTCCAACTGTGTCTGGGCTTCCTTCTTGGATTTGGGATCCCAGTTGGTTGGAGTGGGCTTTTACTGTTCTTGGAGTTGGGTTCCTAGTAGGAATGGGCTTGCGATTCCTTCTTGACCTAGGATGCCCAACCTGTATAAATGCAGGGCTTCTATTCACTCTTCTTCACATCGCAAACTTAACTTCTCTACTTTCTAGCTTGAGAGAGATCTTGGAGAATTTGTACTGCTTGTCGAAGAGAGGAGTTGCCGTGCATCCCAACGTAAGTCGAGCACGTATATTTCTTTTTCTTTGTCTTTTCTTCTTTTTTGCTTCGAGGATCAGCTAGGGGAAGCACGACTAGTTGTAATCATGACAGGCGACGATTGGCAGTGGGCGGCAGCCGTGGTGGAGTAGGTGCGCGCAGGTGGACTAGATACTGCCTATCGTCGCAAGTCTGGGCTGGAGCATGCTTGACCTCATGCGTTGCGGGCCTCGTCAGTTGGGCAAGTATCGGGATGAAGTTGGTGGTCTGCCCCCTACCTAGGATGTTGAGAGATGGAAGCAGAATGGTCCATACTCTGATGATCTGCCAGCTAGGAAGGAGGAGTGTTCTGTCGGACTTCCCTAAAAAACGAAGGCTGATGTCAAGTCTTTAAGAAATGGAGTTGCGATTTCGTGGGCGAATGATGTGTCTTCGTTGAGGAAGAAGCCAAAGCTCTATTCTACTGAGAAGACTCAAGTATGAGCTGTTCCCTCGTCATCTGCTAGGGTTAAACATCTTGCTAGTGCAGATAACAGGAAGGTTGGTGGTATGCGCAGTGCTCGGGATGTTCTACTCAAGCCTCCTGCTAACAAGCTTGGAAACCGTGATCTGCTCCGTGAAGTGGTCCGCTCGCGAACTAGTTCACTTGCCTAGAAGCAAAGAGATGTTGGTATTCCTCTCCGAAGTTCGAGTCGTCTGCACCAGTTAAGGGATGGAGATCGAACTGGGCCCAACTATCGCGATCCAGCTGTTGAGTCACAAGTAGTCGAGCATAGAGTTGATTCAGCATCGTCGACTCATTTGGAGGTGAGGATGGCGGCGGTTGAGAAGACGAGAGAGTCATATGTCCGGTTGAAGGGTTCTTCTACAACGTCAGCAGTTGATCCTAAGGTGGACAAGCCTAGCCCTGCAGGGGATGTAGGCATGTCTGATCTGCTCAAGATGAACTTTCTGTCAAACCCGTCCACTTGTGCTGAGCTGGTTAACCACGTTCGTCAGGCCAGCGATCTTGAGTTGGAGAAGAAGAATTTGAACTGGCCAGCAAGCTTTGAGGGCAATGAGAAGAAGACGTCTGATTTGAGGGCGATGATATCTGAGCTGAAAAGCTATCTTGCTGAGAAAGATTCTAAGCTTAGCTCTTCTGCTGTTGACTTGGCCAGTCGAAAAGATACCTTCTTTCGTCTTGAGAGCAAGAATGCTGATATCTCCCTCAGATATGACAAGCTTCTGGCTAGACTTCGCGCCTACCATAAGTCCGCTGAAAAAACCAAATTCGAAGCCACCATAGATGCGTATAAGCTGGGTTACCTGCACTGCACAAATGGGACTGCTCCCTTCTATGCAATTGAAGATGGAGACATCGAGATGCTCTGCCTTGACTTGCTCCCTATGCAAAGTGAGCAGGTTAACGCTGTGAACATGGAAGGAGCTGAAGAACAGGTGCCCGAAGAGGATACACGTTTCTTACTAATGTTTATTTAATTTTTTATATTTCATTTCAATTTCAACTAATACGTTTATTTTTGGTATAACAGAAGAAGGCGAAAGCAAATAAGGGCAATAGGGACAAGAAGACTTTTCTCCACCATTCAGGTTTCAGGCCCTTCTCATATAGGATGGAGGCTCGGCGGCGGGTAATAATAAAGTCGTTTATATTCAATTTTTAATATGTCATTAATATTAATTTGTTTTTTTCATACTAACATTTTTCTTCTCTTGTTCAATTTAGGGGGGTCCAAATTCTCGGAGATCGACGTCTTTGGCGACGTTTATGTTCAACCTGGGAATGAGTCGGCGGAGTCCCTTTATGTAAGTATTCTTTAATTTTAATTATTATCTTACGTATTCAAGTTTCATGGTTATTATATGAATGTTTTAATTAATATTTTATGTTATGTTAAATAGATGACGATGATGGAGAAGAGCCAGTTGTACAAATGAAAGACTAGATGTTACATATGAACCCTTTTTGTTTTTTTGTTTTTAAATTGGACAAATGAAAGACTAGATGTTAATGTTAATAAAATATAGAAGAATTATATAACATACGTAGTACATATCTGTACAGTGCAGAAACAGCTGTCAACGAATATTATTTGGAAGCATGTTTTTAAAACATCGTAAAAATGGCTTTGTAAGAGCTCCGAAGCTGAATAATGCATGGTTACAAAAAATATATTTAACAGAAGAACACATACAAAAAATAATGCATGTTTTTTTTGGTGTCAAAGCATATATGATAATTTACCTATCAAAGCCCTTGCATGAGCAGAACTGATCCAAGTTCCCACAGCAAACATAAGGATTATGAACGTGCCTCTCATCATTGAAGCATACATATGTGTCCCTAGCTGGCTAGAATTCATTGAATCGAATTGAAATGAAGTTATTTATAGACCAATTAATGTACTACAGTACTGACTCATTTGTATTAGGTATAGGAATCACGATACTGGTAGTTGGTATACTTAACAGTCAAGGGCGGTCGTAAGACTAGTAGGATCATATCACATCAAAGTAATTAATGTGTTTCCTAAACTTAATTAGTTCTCATCACTGCAAACTGCCAATTTCGGGAAGCTCGAATCTCCCACAAAAGAAAATGACTTCACCATCCTATTTCAAGATGAAGCAATTATACACACACATACAAATCTGTACACAAACAGAACAGAAATATTTGTCAACGGATAGGCTTAATAATTCAATAATGCTATTTGTACCACCTTTATAGACCAGGTGGGCTCCACGAGTATATGTGGGACTCACATATATTCGAGAGGGATACGGATCCTTTGCTCTAATTTTCTCTGCCATGACCTGCTTTACTTTTGTTCTCCATACGCCACCTCATTAAAATTTAATCTATGGGATTTAAAAGTTGACACATCATCCTAAAACAAAAACTCAATTTACTCCTAATTAAAAAATAAATAAAAAACCCTAACACCCAACTAACAGGATATTTAACGTCCGAAGCTTCTTCTTTTTTTTCTTCTTCTTCTTCATGTTCTGTCCTCCTCTCTTTTTTTTTCCTCTTTGTTTCACGTTCTGTCCTCTTCTCCTTCTTGCTTCAAGTTCTATCCTCTTCTCTTTATTTACGTTCATATTCATATTACCATCTAGAGAATCAACAAGGATTGAAGGTTTATTGTTTTCTTTTGTATTCTTCATCATTCCTGCTATCACGTGCTACATCACTATACTACGACACCATACAATAATTTCTCATATAAAATATTGGGAGTTTTGGAAATAATGGTGGTCCAATAAATGGAGAGAGTGTTTTTTGGTAAATAAGAATAAAAAGGGATACTTTGGGGGGTAATATGGGCATTGAGAAAATTCACACTATCCACCTCAAGAAATCAGCTGATTTCAGCATGATCAGTAATGAAATTTTTGATATAAACTCAAAAAATGGAGAAATTACCATGCGTACAACGCACCAAGTCAGCTCATGATACTTCCACTTAAAATTTGCTTTTTCAAAAAAAAAAAAAAAAACTCGGTCACATGGTATCACCCGTCTACGTTTTATAATACAAGTGAATATTTATTGATAATATATTCTAAAAATGGGAAATATCAACCTTATTGTTGATCTGTATTAGAACGTGCGAACAAGTTATACTACGTAACCTATACTACGGTACCACACACTAATTTCTTGTATTAAATATTGGGAATTTCAGAAATAACTGTGGTTCAATAAATGGAGAGAGTGTTTTTTTTATGGTAAATAAGAAATAAAAAGGGATATTTTTGGGGGGTAGTATGGGCATTGAGAAAAGTCAAATTCTGTGCTTGTATCCTCTGTTATTCAGGACCTTGGAGAAGTATTTGAACTCAAAGATATGAGCAAGCTTAAGTATTTTCTTGGTCTCGAGGTACAATATCAAGCTTATGTGACCTGCATAGTGACTACTTTTCAGCATTAGCTCTTAGTGCTAATCCTGTGCTTCACTCACGTATTCAATATGTTCCTTCGTGAGAAAGTTCAGAACAAAGATCTCATTGTTCAATATGTTCCTACTGATGTCGACCATCTCAGCAAAGGTCTTCATAGTCCCATTTTTGTCAAACACTGCTCCAATCCCAGCCTTGCCCATCTTCCAGGTGCTGAGGTGTCCAATTGGTTAAGATGAGATGTCCAATTGGTTAAGATGAGATGGCAAGTCTGTTAGCTTCACGTGTTAATTAGCATGTTGGTTAAGTTGTTCACGTCCTTATTAGCATGATTAGTTAGACTGTTAGCATGGGTAGCTTAGTGAAGAAGCAGTGTACGTTTATTTAGCTATATAAGTCTTGGTTAACAGAAAGAATATTCCATATGAGGAGGAAGGAAACTGATCTTGGCACGGGAACATGTTCATGAATAGCTTTAGCATTCAAAGTGAAACTGGATGATTAAGCTAAACATGTTTCTAATTAAAGTTAATTAGAAAAGAGCTCAGTCCTTATTCTAATAAAAGCAGCAAATACATAATAGAAGGTGTACGGTCCACCTTCATCATCTATGAACGGCTTGATTTTGATGTTCAAAATGAAGCCACATTGGACACTCGCAGACTACCACCACCAGTTACAATACCATGGTATTTCGGTGGCACAGGAGACGATCCAGGTGGAGGTCCTGGGTGTGGAGATGGAGGAGGAAAATGGGGTGGTGGCGGCGATTTGCTTGGAGGCGGAGGAGAATTTGCCGTACAAGAAGGATCATCAACTGTTGTATGATGGGACAAGGGGGCAGCAGAGGTTGAGGACCTTCCAAATATGATTATCCTCATGGATTGATCCCTTGGATTAGTTCCTGCAACATGCATACATGTAAATGCAGATCAGTAGAGAATTTTAGTTGATGGTTTCTAGATTAAAATAGATTGCCAGTGTAAACGGAATGTTCTTTAATTTTTATTTTTCTGGATATAGACGCCCTTAGACCCGCCTGTTATTTTCTACATTTGCTTCGACTCACAACAGTTTTGATCAATTTTTACGACTTTTTGATATTATTCTTGGCAACGTGCATTAAGTTAGGGTTTTTAAGTTTTAAATCTATGTTATAACTTAAAATCTGTCAGTCCACGGGAAATAGTTAAAATATCACAAAAAATATATTTAATAGAAGAACACATTCAATTATTGCATGTTTTTTGGTATCAAATCATATATGAAAATTTACCTATCAAAGCCCTTGCATGAGCAGAACTGATCCAAGTTCCCACAGCAAACATAAGGATTATGAACGTGCCTCTCATCATTGAAGCATACATATGTGTCCCTAGCTGGCTAGAATTCATTGAATGGAATTGAAATGAAGTTATTTATAGACCAATTACACTAACTTATTTGTATTAGGTATAGGAATCACGATACTGGTAGTTGGTATACTTAACAGTCAAGGGCGGTCGTAAGACTAGTAGGATCATATCACATCAAAGCTTACAAGGAATAATAATTAGGGGAGTTATGAAGGAATTAATGTGTTTCCTAAACTTAGTTCTCATCACTGCAGATCCTACTGCAAACTGCCAATTTCGGGAAGCTCGAATCTCCCACAAAAGAAAATGACTTCACCATCCTCTTTCAAGATGAAGCAAGTATACACACATACAAATCTGTACACAAACAGAACAGAAATATTTGTCAACGGATAGGCTTAATAATTCAATAATGCTATTTGTATCACCTCTTTAATAGAGGTGGGCTCCACGAGTATATGTGGGACTCACATATTCGAGAGGGATCAAGATCCTGTGCTCTGATTTTTTCTGCCATGACCTGCTTTACTTTTGTTCTCCATACGCCACCTCATTAAAATTTAATCTAAGGAATTTAAAAGTTGACACATCATCCTAGAACAAAAACTCAATTTACTCCTAATTTTTTTTAAAAAAAACCCTAACACCGAACTAACAGGATATTTAACGTCCAAAGCTTCTTCTTTTTCTTCTTCTTCTTCGTGTTTTGTCCTCCTCTGTTTTTTTCTCCTCCTTGTTTCACGTTCTGTCCTCTTCTCCTTCTTGCTTCAGGTTCTATCCTCTTCTCTTTATTTACATTCATATTCATATTACCTTAGCTTTGGTTTGTGTGAATATATTGGCAAGGCTACTGTGAAGACGTGAACTTGATCCCATAAAGTTAGCAGGATTATTTGCATGTTGTTCGTTTTCTTTTATCCCTGATATATACTTTTATTTATTGGTTCATGCTACATATTTTCTCATTTATTGTCTCTGCTGCATGCTTTGCTTCTTTCTTTTTTAGTTCCTATGTCTGCAAGAATTCAAAATTTCCCTCTTTCTCATTGAGACTAGCTAATTAGTTTTCTGTGTGTGGCGCTTTGAATTGGATTTCAATTAATGTTTTGGTATATCATAGATTAACATTGTATCATAGATTTGACTGTTATCATTGTATGATAGATTAACATTATTATATTTATTTTATAGATTGGAAATGAAAGATTTAGTGGCTACAATATGTGAATATAATTTAGATTATAAGTCCATATGTGACATGGAATTTCTTTCAAAACAAGCTGCATATGTGTTTTATAATGAGTATGGGCGAAGAGCAGGATTCAGTATTAGAAGAGATTCACATAACAAGAATAAGATGGTCAAATAAGTTTATCAGATGTATCAATGTCATGTCCCAGTGAAAAGACACTAATACTTTTTGTCTTCTGTTTTTATAGAACAGAGTAGTTTATGCATATCACAAACACAGCACAATGAGATGAAGCTGAACAAATTTGACCCATCCCCCAAGTTAATTTCATTAACATATTTAAAAATTTGACTTGATCTATTTCATTTGCTCAAAAATAAATCGTGGGTTTGAAGCAAAAATGGCAGTTTGTTGCTTCCTCTCCAACTCGGTACTTTTTGTATAACCTACTTAAAACTGGTATGAAACATCTGGATATATACATGCGCCATGAATTAAACTCAGCGAGGTTTATGAATTAACTTTATTAAATATGACTGAAGCACAAACAAGACCTCAAGCTAATTAAACACACGTACACCTTAAAATTGAAATTACGTACTGATCAACTTGGAAGACTAATTTATATCACACATTTACACTGACTCCATTATTCCATCGTCCACTATCTCCCTCAGGCTGAAGATATGTATCGACTGCTCGGAGGAGATTTCTCAAGTATATCTGTGATCGTTGGTGTTTGCTTTGGTGTTGGTGCTGCTTTGGGCGGAGGGGGCGGGGATTTGGACCTTCGGGTATAATTTCCATTCACACCTGTCTTGGTCACGAAAAACTTACTTCCAATATTTTCTGTACCAAGGAAAGAAGACATGGGATGCTTGGAAGAGCTTTGGTCTGAATATACACAAGAAAAAATGGTTGGCATCAACAAAAACAAATCTATCAACTATATGTGATCAGCAATGTCATAGTATACTGTTGTTTTTCTGTTGATATAATGAAGATGGGGATATATAAGGATTGATGATGATGATGATTATTGATTAAATTGTTTCATCAGATGATGACAGCATGAATTATTTTAGAAAATTGATTTTTTGGTTGACCCTTAAAATGTGGACAACTAGCGAGCACAGCTAAATGAAAGACCAGATGTTTTTTTTATAGTAAATTTGACTTTTCCCCTTCAAACTAGTTTTTTCTTACCTACATCTCATCCCATTATTTTTTCTTGATTAAAACCCAATGACTAGGATTCAATAAATTACCTGCATTTTCTTCGATACATGAGGTAAATTGTTGAACTTGCAAAATCTAGGCCTATCTCCTATGAACCCTTGTTGTTTTTTTATTTATTGGACAAATGAAAGACTAGATGTTAATGTTAATAAAATAGAAGAATTATATAACATACATAGTACATATCTGTACAGTGCAGAAACAGCTGTCAACGAATGTTATTTGGAAGCTGTTATTAAAACATCATAAAAATGGCTTTGTAAGAGCTCCGAAGCTGAATAATGCATGGTTACAAAAAATATATTTAACAGAAGAACACATACGAAAAATAATGCATGTTTTTTTTGGTTTCAAATCATATATGACAATTTACCTATCAAAGCCCTTGCATGAGCAGAACTGATCCAAGTTCCCACAGCAAACATGAGGATTATGAACGTGCCTCTCATCATTGAAGCATATAAATGTGTCCCAAGCTGGCTAGAATTCATGGAATCGAATTGAAATGAAGTTATTTATAGACCAATGAATGTACTACAGTACTAACTTATTCGTATTAGGTATAGGAATCACGATATTGGTGGTTGGTATACTTAGCAGTCAAGGGCGGTCGTAAGACTTGTAGGATCATGTCACGTCTAAGCTTATATGACTTGCTCAAAAATAAATCGTGGGTTTGAAGCAAAAATGGAAATTTAAATTCTGAAAAATGGCAGTTTGTTGCTTCCTCTCCAACTCATAATAATTTTGTTTATAACCTACTTAAAATTGGTATGAAGTGCACACTGACCTTCGGAAATCTTGGGCGCGAATCCGTGGCTTGGGTTGGACCTCCGAGATATCATTTTGACATCTGGTGGAACCTTGTGCCTTTTGAGTTTTTAGAATTCTAGAGTTGGCTAACCATCCGCCAAGGTGTGGGTGGTATGAGAACTCCAAATATTTGGATGTTGGGCTTGGCCCCACGTTGGACTATCTTTGAGTTATCAAATATTCGAATATTGGGAACTCAGCAGACATACCTCTCGCTGAACTTCAACTCCCTCGGCAGAAATACTTACCGCTAACTCCCTCGGCAGAAATATCTCCTGCCGAACTTCAACTCTCTCCGCCCAACTTTGCTTGCCCAAGTGTTGAGAGAAGGGCGCCCGGGTGTGCAAGGAGAAAATCCGCCCTGGTCCAACTTTTTGCAAGAGGAGTGGCCGACCAAGGTATTTAAGGAGTGCCCGGCCCAACTTTTTAAGAAGTGCCAGGGCACTTTTGCAAAAGGAAGCATTTGGCCAATTTTGCAAGGATATGCCCGACCACTTTTGCAAAGGGAAGCGTCCGGTCATATTTTTGATAAGGCACCATGGCCTTTTGAAGAAAACACCTCGGCCGCTTGAAGAAAACACTTCGGCCACCTTTTTGAGAAGGCACCTCGGTCGCTAGGATTTCTCGGCTAGGAATTCTTCGGCCACTAGGAATTCTCGGCCACTAGGAATTCTCAACAGCTAGGAAATCTTCGGCTGCTATGAATTCTCGGCTTCTAGGAATTCTCAGCCCCTAGGAATTGCCCTACTAGGAATTCTCAGCCACTAGGAATTCCTCCTTGGTTGATTGGGTGAATTTTGACCACCCCCAAATATTGCCCCCTCGATTCATTTAGCCTGAAGTTGGGGGATGGATAGATGAATCGAAATTTTCTCGGATGTTGATTTCTAAAATTTTTTGTTAGGCCATTTAATGGATACTTGGGCATTCCCTGGAAAAATTTCTTTCATGATACCTATGGCAATGGCAGCTCCTTCTTTAGCTCATTCATCTCATGGCACCAGCTAGCTAGCTCCAACTCATACAAAAACGAAATTTGGATTCAATGAGTATTTTGATCGTAACTCTTTCGCTACAACTTCGATTGGAGCCCACTACGTGTCTACGGACTCATCTTGGTGCGCTCTACATAAAAATACCACTCACTGCCCTAAAATCCTTCCGGATTAAAAAAGGGACCAATTTACCCCTACTCTGAGGGCAAATTATAAATTCATAATTCATGAAATTAATTAAATTCACAATTCATTTTATTTTGAGTCGGGATGTTACATATGGCTAGGTATTTATTAAAAAGTACCTAGCCATGACAAAAATAGCACAATGAGATGAAGCTGAACAAATTTGAGCCATCTACCAAATTACTTTCATGAACATATTTAAAATTTTGACTTGATCTATATGACTTGCTCAAAAATAAATCGTGGATTTGAAGCAAAAATGGCAATTTAAATTCTGAAAAATGGCAGTTTGTTGCTTCCTCTCCAATTCATAATAATTTTGTTTATAACCTACTTAAAATTGGTATGAAGTGCACACTGACCTTCGAAAATCTTGGGCGTGAATCCGTGGCTTGGGCTTGGACATCTGGTGGAACCTCGTGCCCTTTGAGTTTTTAGAATTCTAAAGTTGGCTAACCATCCGCCAAGGTGGGTGGTATGAGAACTCCAAATATTTGGATGTTGGGCTTGGCCTCACATTGGACTATCTTTGAGTTCTCAAATATTTGAATATTGGGAACTCAATAGACATACCTCCCGCTGAACTTCAACTCCCTCGGCGGAAATACTTACCACTAACTCTCTCGACAGAAATATCTCCTGCCGAACTTCAACTCTCTCTGCCCAAGTGTTGCGAGAAGGGCGCCCGGGTGTGCAAGGAGAAAATCTGCCCCGGTCCAACTTTTTGCAAGAGGAGTGGCCGACCAAGGTATTTAAGGAGTGCTCGGCCCAACTTTTTAAGAAGTGCCAGGGCACTTTTGCAAAAGGAAGTGTTTGGCCAATTTTGCAAGGATACGCCTGGCCACTTTTGCAAGGATACGCCCGACCACTTTTGCAAAGGGAAGCATCCGGTCATATTTTTGAGAAGGCACCATGGCCTTTTGAAGAAAACACCTCGGCCACTTGAAGAAAACACTTCGGCCACCTTTTTGAGAAGGCACCTTGGCCGCTAGGATTTCTCGGCTAGGAATTCTATGGCCGCTAGGAATTTTTGGCCACTAGGAATTCTCAAGCGCTAGGAAATCTTCGGCCGCTATGAATTCTTGGCCTCAAGGATTTCTCAGCCGCTATGAATTCTTGGCCTCTAGGAATTCTCAGCCGCTAGGAATTGCCCTACTAGGAATTTCTCCTTGGTTGATTGAGTGAATTTTGACCACCCCCAAACATTGCCCCCTCGATTCATTTAGCTTGAAGTTGGCGGATGGATAGATGAATCGAAATTTTCTCGGATGTTGATTTCTAAGAATTTTTGTTAGGCCATTTAATGGATACTTGGGCATTCCCTAGAAAAATTTCTTTCATGATACCTATGGCAATGGCAGCTCCTTCTTTAGCTCATTCATCCCATGACACCAGCTAGCTAGCTCCAACTCAGAAAAAAATGAAATTTGGATTCAATGAGTAAATGACCAATTTCTTCAAGAAACCATACTCTTGAAGAAATCAATCTTAAATCTGACCTAGATATATATGAGAGAGTGTTTGATCTAGAAAGATGAGGTTTTCATATTTCAAATGCAGTTTTTGAAAAATCAATTTGGAAAAGTCAAAGATGAAAAATATGAAGGTTTTCTCTTGAGGAAGAGGAAGAGAAAGTTTTGTGAGAAACTTTCCAAAACCTTACCCACAAAAGAGACAGCTATCAAATGAGGAATTATTTTGCTTTTAAACCAAAATTCCTAGGTTAGAATCGTACAATGGCATCTGAGAATTTCGCAGAATAAGACAAAAACATATGGTTGGCATCAACAAAACCAAATCTATCAACTATATGTGATCAGCAATGTCATAGTATATTGTTGTTTTTGTGTTGATATAATGACGATGGCGGTAAGGATTGATGATGATGATGATGATGACAGCATGAATTATATGCGAGTAATGGTAACTGTTAACTATACCTACTCCTTAAAGAATATTTGTTTTGTAAGTTCTGCTTTATTTGGATCACCATCTGTGTTTGGTTGCGCTTATTATTGGGCTAAAATTACATGTGATTAGCAATGTCATAGTATATTGTTGTTTTTGTGTTGATATAATGATGATGGCGATAAGGATTGATGATGATGATGATGATGATGATTATCGATTGAATTGTTTCATCATATGATGATGACTACACCCTACTCCTTTGTTTTGTAACTTCTGTTTTATTTGGATCACCATCTGTTTTTGGTTGCGCTTATTATTATTATTTTTTTGGTCAAGGTTGAGCTTATTATTGGTCTGTCCCGAATGGTAAAACAAAAGGAAAATTGGTAGTGTACGTATATACCTAAACAGAGACAAGCATGGGGGAATTGATGTTCTCTTACAAGATAAAAAAAAAAAGAAATTCACTATTATACCCAATATAGAAGCCCAAATTATTTAAAAATCCTATTTGAAATTGACTCTAGAAACACACTCAAAGTCCATTTACAACATAACAAAGAGTCTTTTAACTTCTTATAAATTACAAAATTGACATCGATATGTTTTAAAACAAGCCCAACACCAAAACCTCATAAAAAAAAAAAACTCAAAACACGCAATAGGGCATCAAAGTAATTTAATAATAAATAAAAAATTCAATTGGGTTAGCTGTCACTTTTTGGGTTTTTTTTTTTTGTTCATAGAAATTAAATGGTGGTGAGTTTATCTATATCATTAATGGTAAGAATGAATATATGACTAAATATCTTATAAAAAAAACTTAGGGATAGTTATCATGTTGATTTTATTACAGTATATGATTTTACCAAAATATTAAATCCAAGAGTGGTACACCAAAATAGTAGTGTCGAGGGCCCCCTGAGACTTGTATTATCACGTCAAAGCTGGGACTAATGTAGTGAAAAGATTCGACCAAATAAAAAATCTAATGAACACAGACTAGAAACTAAAAAAGTTTATCAGATGAGTCAACGTCGCGTGCGAGTGAACAGACACTAATACTTTTCCCTTCTGGTTTTATAGAAAAGAGTCCAATACTTCATGCATGTCGCACAAACACATCATAATTAGATGAAGAGTTGGACAAATTTGACCCATCTACCCAGTTAATTTCATTAAATCCCTCTTCTCATTCCTCTCATACCACACACCTACCTCCATAAAAAACCCTTCTCGTTCTCCAACTACTCTCTCCTTCTTTGATCTCTCAACCAAAAACCCACCACATATTTTTTATGATATTGATCTAGAGGAGTGTGAGAATTTGAGACCTAGAAACTTAAAGCTAATCATATTTCTGATTCTATCTTTTAAATTATTAGTTTTTGTTTCATGCTCCTGCAGTTTTATACCAAACACATTTTTTTGGTGAAGACTATTTTTAAAATATTTTTCCAAAATTCGGTGCTACAAATTTTTTTTTATATAAAAAAAAATTGCTTTGAACTTATTCGATGGTAGACTTTGGGGATTTTGATGAGATAATTAAGCTTTTCAATTTACTAATTAAGTAATACTGGATCTCTCTAGTTTTCTTTATTTATAATTAATCTAAACTAAGGGCTTCGGATGTATCCACTGACAGACCCACAAAAGCGCAAGAATGTGCAACTGCAGCTCTTCTCACTGGAAAACGACATAGAGATGCCGGATTGGTGCACCTCTACTACTGCCCAGAATCTATTCGATGAAATTCCTGAAAGGGTTCTCTACTTGCTGCGCTGCGCGCAGCTTGCCCTCCTATTATTATTTTTTAAATCTCCTAACCAAAGGACGTCGTTTTGGGCTAGGTAAAAAAACAAATAAAATAAGAGGAAACGTAGATGCAAAGAAGCCTTATAAGAGCGAGAAAACCTAAACTTGTTGAAGTTGAAAAGACTCCCTCCCTGTCCTGCTGCTTAGCGTGACTTTCTTCCACTTTTTTTTGGGGGGGTTGGATGACCACAACCATTATCTTTTCTATTTTTTGGGCGTGACTTTCTTTTTTAATTTTTTTGGGTTTGTTTTTTCGAAGGTACAGTACATCATCTTTTCTTTTTGTCTACAATATAATCAAAGGTTTTTTAGGTTAAGTTCATTGATTATTGTCTTTTATTAAATTAATTGATAATTGATTTTTTCTGAGGAAATAATTGATAATTGATATGATGTTGTATAAGTAGTGGAAATTGGCATTTTCTTTTTTCTTCTTTTCATTTTTTTTTCCTTATGATTGGCTCACTTGGTATTGATACTATCAGTAGAAAACTTGAGGAGGAAGAGGATGCATTGCGCACATTGTTGGTACGAGGAAGAGGCTGCGCGAAAGACTCAAGGTAAGATCACTTATGATTTGTTTCTTTTCAATATTGGCCCTTCCCTAAAAAATTTATGGATCCGTAACTAGATGTATTAGGGCATTGGTGTTCTATTTCGCTGTCTCGATGCTCTGTTTCATTTTGTTTTTCTTTGGTTGATGGCCCTGTTGTCCTTGTTTTGTTGGCATTTTGTGCCTTTTGCGGGTGCCTAATGAAGCTTTATTGACCCAAAAAAGAAGAAGGAAAAAGGCATGTATAACCTTTTATGTATTTAATTGCATGTGCAGAAATTTTTTTTCTTGTTACTTTATTTTATGGGTAATGCTAGCCACCCAAAATTCTTCTTGCGCACCACCCAAAATTCAGATCAGGCCCTAGAGACATGGTATGAACTCAAGGGCGGAGCCACACTAGGACCAGTGTGGTCTCGGGGCCCCACTCAAATTTTTTTAAATTTTAAAAGTAACATACTGTTAAGTATTTCTATATGTATATTATTTCAAATATTTTACATTTTGATATGTACCCACATGTGTTGTGGCGGACCTATTAAGGCGCAAGGAGGTCTTCAAATTGCCCCTTTACTCAATTGGTAGTAGTGCACTCCAGGTGTACAGATTACCTTATTTTCATTTTCAGCATTTAAGTAAATGTCGTTGTCCTTTTACTTTCATTTATTTTTATATTACTCCATTTACTTAAGTTTACAATATAAATAAGGAAGTACCCCCTATTTGGATTAAATAGAAATACTAGAAAATCAAATTCCCACAAAATCAAAATATGAAAAATCGGTTTTAGCGCAAAATACGATTTAGGCTAAAAATGATGGCTCATTCAGTCAATATATACTTCATACTAAAATCCCATAAAATCAAGTTTTCTTATTTGATCTGTAAGGAATGAAAGCTGCCAAAAATTATCTTGAGAAAATGATTATTCCGGAAACCAATTTTTCGTACTTAGTCAATATTTTTACATAAAACATTTTTTCATGTATGATATAAATGCATGAAGGGACCTAAGGTTTTTTTTTAGTTTTTGAAATTTTGATTTTTTCTTTCTATTGGGTTTAATGGGGGAAAAAGTTTTAAAGATATTTGCTAAATTGCTACTCTTTGTCTATCTCTTGCAATTTTTCTTGCTTAGAATGTATTTGTCTATCCCTTTGTCGAGGACAATTATGATTGCACCAAACTGTTGATGCTCTTTTTGGGAGGGTCAACTTAGATAGGGGGAGTATCGGATCTTCAACAGGGGAGAAGGTGAGGACCTTCGGTATTTGGAGAACCTGCAGAAGACAAAGAGGAAGAAGCAGTCGTCAAGCTTCGGACACCGGTGTGGTGCCTGCCGAAGGCTCTCCGATGCTTAAGTCAGCTATATATGATAATTTTGGCAGAATAACAATAAATGTGAGAAAATAGTTACCCTTTTTACTTGGGCACTGTTCCTTATTTATAGGGAGGTGAAAATGGGAGTCTTGCACAAAGTTTCGATGTGTGACTTTGTGCAAGTTGCTGTGGTGGTGACACATGTCCCTGGAGATTAGGTTCGGCAGGCGGAAGCTTCAACAGGTGGTTGCCGCTTCGGAAGAGTGTCTTCCTTTGGCATATTGGAAGGTGCTGATGTCAGTCACTTTCTAGGGATTTGTTTGTGTCCCTTTGGGGAATTTTAGCAGGGGAGAAGGCATATTTGCCTTGGGGCCAGTCGTTTTGATGCTGAATATGCTCGGTTGATTATGATGTAAACACTGAGTATCGTGCTCTTGCTCATTGTGTTGCAGAGATTTCCTCGATTTGACAAGTTTTTGTGACCTACATATGTTCATTCCAGAAGCTCCAGTCCTCATAGTGACAACTTATCAGCATTAGCTCTTAGTGCTAATCTTGTGCTTCACTCACGTATTAAGCATATGGAAAGAGATTTTCATTTCCTTCGTGAGAAAGTTCAGAACAAAGATCTCATTGTTCAATATGTTCCTACTGATGAACAAGTTGCCGACATTCTCACCAAAGGTCTTCATAGGCCCATTTTTATCAAACATTGCTCCAATCTCAGCCTTGGGTCGCCCACAGCTTCACGTGTTAATTAGCATGTTGGTTAAGTTGTTCACGTGCTTATTAGCATGATTAGTTAGACTGTTAGCATGGTTAGCTTAGTGAAGAAGGAATGTACGTTTAGTTAGCTATGTAACTCTTGGTTCAGATCATTTTCATTCATGTGTAAGAAAATATTTCAGAGAAATATATAGAGCCTTACTTTCTTCTTCTTCTCTCTCTAAAGCAAAACCTAGATTACTTCTTTCCACCAGGGTTAACAGAAAGAATATTCCTTATATGAGGAAGAAGGAACTGATCTTCACAGCACGGGGACATGTTCATGATAGCACATTCAAACTGAAACTGGATGATTAAGCTGAACATGATTCTAATTAAAGTTAATTAGAAACGAGCTTAGTCCTTATTCTAATTAAAGCAGCAAATACATAATAGAAGGTGTACGGCCGACCCTCATCATCTCTGAACGGCTTGACTTTGATGTTCAAAATGAAGCCACATTGGACACTCGCAGACTACCACCACCAGTTACAATACCATGTTATGTCATTGGCCAAGCAGACGGTCGAGGTGGAGGTCCTGGGTCTGGAGATGGAGGAGGATATTGGGGTGGTGGTGGCGATTTGCGTGGAGGCGGAGGAGAATTTGCCGTACAAGAAGGATCATCAACTGTTGTATGATGGGACAAGGGAGCAGCAGAGGTTGAGGACCTTCCAAATATGATTATCCTCATGGATTGATCCCTTGGATTAGTTCCTGCAACATGCACACATACAATTATTGCATGTTTTTTGTTATCAAATCATATATGACAATTTACCTATCAAAGCCCTTGCATGAGCAGAACTGATCCAAGTTCCCACAGCAAACATGAGGATTATGAACGTGCCTCTCATCATTGAAGCATATAAATGTGTCCCTAGCTGGCTAGAATTCATGGAATCGAATTGAAATGAAGTTATTTATAGACCAATTAATGTACTACGTACACTAACTTATTTGTATTAGGTATAGGAATCGTGTATTTGTATTAGGTATAGGAATCACGATACTGGTAGTAGGTATACTTAGCAGTCAAGGGCGGTCGTAAGACTTGTAGGATCATATCAAGTCAAAGCTTACAAGGAGTAATAATTAGGGGAGTTATGAAGCAATTAATGTGTTTCCTAAACTTAGTTCTCATCACTGCAGATCCTACTGTAAACTGCATTGGCCAATTTCGGGAAGCTCGAATCTCCCACATAACAGAAAATGACTTCACCATCCTCTTTCAAGATGAAGCAAGTATACACAACAAAGCAGAAACATTTGTCAACGGATAGGTTTAATAATTCAATAATGCTATTTGTACTACCTCTCTAATCGAGATGGGACTCACATGTATTAGAAAGATGGTCATTAATACGGTCAGTAAGGTGGTCAATAAAGGTGATACAAATAGCAATGCCCTTAATAATTAGAAATTCGTCATTTTGGAAGTTGTAATTAGAACATGAAAAAATGGCTTGTAAGAACTCTCGAGCCGAATCATGCATGGTTACAACATATACATTTTAACATAAGAATAGATATAATTATTGCATGTTTTTTGGTATCAAAGCACAAATGGCAATTTAAATTCTGAAAAACGTTAGTTTGTTGCTTCCTCTCCAACTCAGTATTTTTGTATAACCTACTTAAAACTAGTATGAACATATTTTTCTTTCGACTGCTCGGAGGAGATTTCTCGAGTATATCGGTGACTGTTAGTGTCGCTTTGGGCGGAGGAGGTGAAGATTTGGACCTTGGGGTATAATTTCCATTCAAACCTGTCTTGGTCACGAAAAACTTACTTAGAATATTTTCTGTACCAAGGAAAGAAGACGTGGGATGCTTCGAAGAACTTTGCCCTGAATATACACACAATAAAAAATGGTTGGCATCAACAAAACCAAATCTATCATCAACTATATGTGATCAGCAATGTCATCGATTTTTTAAAACAAGACCAACCCCAAAACCTCATAAAAAAATTCAAAACACTCAATAGGACATCAAATTAATTTAATAATCAAAATTAAATTTAATAGGGTTAGCTGTCATTTTTTGGGTCCTTTTTTTTTATTTTTTTTTTATAGAAATTAAATGGTGTAGGGTTTATTTATTTCATTAGTGCTAAGAATGGATATATGACTAAATATCTCATAAAAAAACTTAGGGATATTTATCATGTTGATTTTACTAAAGTATGATTTACCAAAATATTAACTCCTAAAGTGGTACACCAAAATAGTAGGTAAACTTAGCAGTCAAGGGGCCCCCTAAGACTTGTATTTTCACGTCAAAGCTGGGACTAATGTAGTGAAAAGATTCGAACAAAAAATAATTGTACGGAAAACTACAAAAATTTATCAGATGAGTCAACGTCGTGTGCGAGTGAAAAGAGACACTTCTTTGATCTCTCAGCCAAAAACCCACCACATATTTTTTCTGATATTGATCAAGAGGAGCGTGAGAATTTGAGACATAGAAACTTAAAGCTAACCAGATTTCTGATTCTATCTTTTAAATTATTAGTTTTTGTTTTATGTTCCTGCAGTTTTATACCAAGCACATTTTTTGGCGAAGACTTTATTTATAAAATATTTTTTCAAATTTCGGTGCTACAACAAATTTTTATAAATTGCTTTAAACTTATTCGATGGTAGACTTTGGGTATTTTGATGAGATAATTAAGCTTATCGTCATATTGCGCTTCTAATATATATTATAGGTACATTATTGGATATATAATTTACAAATTTTTTTGTTGTTGCAATTTTAGGGGCCGATGTGTTAGTGGGAATGACAACCAAAAGAAATGAGGTGATTGATGTGTTATTAACAGAGTAGTTTATGCATATCACAAACACAGCACAATGATGATGAGATGAACTGAGCAATTTGACTTGATCTATTTCACTTGCTCAAAAATAAATCGTGGGTTTGAAGCACAAATGGCAATTTAAATTCTGAAAAACGTTAGTTTGTTGCTTCCTCTCCAACTAGTATGAACGTAATAACATCTGGATATAAAACTAGTATGAACGTTAGTCTTAAAACTGGAAAGAATCATATCACGTCAAAGCTTACAAGGATAATAATTCGGGGAGTGATAAGTCATTTATATATCATATAAATTTACTCTTTTCATTCAGATGTGGTATGTAAAAGTTGATTGTTCTATAGAGATCTTCACATATTAAAGTTTTGTGTTTTCAGGAACTCTAAAATACCAAAAATGGAGAAATTACATTTTACTAGGAGATTTTGGATGAAACCACTTGGAGATGAAAGCTAAGAGGTCATGAGACGTTGTGTCAAAATTTGAGAGTTATTGGAGCTGTTGAGCTTGAGGACGATTTTAGTCAAGTTTATGGAATTTTTCTTGGAAAATATTTGTCAAAAAAATTGTAGCCAACGTCAATACCTTTTCAATGACATCTTACTGCAAACTGCATGGCTAATTTCAGGAAGCTCGAATTTCCAACAAAAGAAAATGACTTCACCATCCTCTTCAAGATGAAGCAATTATACACACACATGCGTTTCTGTACACAAACAGAATAGAAACATTTGTCAAATTTCCCACAAAAGAAAATGACTTCACCATCCTCTTTCAAGATGAAGCAATTATACACACACATGCGTTTCTGCACACAAACAGAATAGAAACATTTGTCAAATTTCCCACAAAAGAAAATGACTTCACCATCTGTTTACACCATAATGAACGGCCAATTAGAGAGAGACACGTGGACAGGATCGAATCTGGTCAAAGTCGCCTTCGGCACCCCGGTCCTGGTCAAGATTGGCTTCGGCAATCAGACTGCCGATCCCTCCATTAGGGCAACGCCCACTCCCAGGACACGTGGCACGCTCACAATCGACGTCCACAGTCCCACATCGAAATTCTACATCAAGTGCACACCTCCCAAGGCCTATAAAAGAGGCCAACTACCCCAAAATAGAGGTAATCAGAACGTACGGCATACAAGCCTATTGATCTGTCAGTTGAACTTTCTTAATCCCGAACTTACTTAAGCATCGGAGAGCCTACGGTCGGTACCACACCGGTACCCTAGGTCTTACCGAGCGATCTCTTATTTTGCAGATCCAGCTCCCTATCGAGACTTCAGGCATTCCGAAGGCTTAAAATTACTAAGTTGACCCTCTAAAGTCAGAGAACCACTTTTTGGCGTCAACAGTTTGGCGCCGTCTGTGGGAATCGATTGAACAAATCGACCCTTCGTCCCGAACATATGGGGACCACTGAAAAAACTACGTTCGGAACACGAGAGGGGATACCGTTCGGTATGCCAAGTGGGGTAAGCCCAGCACCACCCCCATATACCCCGGCAACTAATCCACCTGTGCTCCAACCCGCTGAAAACGCGGAGCTTTTAGCCCAAGTCGTGTCCCTTCGGCAGGACATGGCTAGGCTACAAGAACACAACAACTTCCTCTCGTCCAGAGTGGACGAAACACAGCAGCTGTTGAACCAGCAGCAAACGCAAAACATACAGACCGATCGGTCGTTCGAGAGCTTACAGACTCCCCGTCGGCAGAGGAAAGGCAAGCAGGCAGCAAAAGCAACGCCTGCGCCGTCTAAACAGTTGATAGTCCCTGCGCCAAAGAACAGGCGCCACGGGCCGAGCAAGGTCTATTCCGACTGTCGCCATAGGCTGCTGGACCGGGAAGTCGAATGACAAACCGAACGGCAAGAATCGCCGATCAGGATCAATGCGCACCTAGACGATCCCCGCCTGAGGGGTCTAGGGAGGAAGTCTCCGATACGAAGGATACCAGTTCTGGAGTCCACGGCGGAGTCTGACCAAGAGTACATCCCATCCACCGACCGGTCATCGTCCTACCGTTCGGCAACCCCGACGAAGTTCTCTGAGGTTAACCCTGTCAGGTCCCAGCAGCGATCGGTGCATCAGGCTGCCGAGGCAATACCAAACAGGGCCCCGTCATTCGCCTCCTCCTTCAAAGGGTACAGAAGATGGCTACGTTACCGATCGGCAAGGTACATCATCATCAATGATGTTCTGTACAAACGTGGCTACGCGACCCCCTACATGAAATGCATCACCGAAGAGCAGGGCGAGTACATCATTCAGGAGATCCACAGTGGTGTCTGCGGCGATCACTCCGATTCTTGATCCCTGGCCCACAAAGCCTTCCGGCAGGGCTACTATTGGCCGTCAATGCATCGGGATGCAATAGCGAAAGTGAAGTGCGACAAATGTCAACGGTTCGACAATGTCCCGCACCTGCCTACCGAACCTCTTACTCCGATCGTGAGTCCATGGCCATTCGCCCAGTGGGGGCTGGACCTAATCGGGCCCATGCCGCAAGGCAAGGGACAGGTTAAATATGCGATCGTCGTCGTGGACTATTTCACGAAATGGGTCGAAGCCGAGGCCCTAGCCACCATAACAGCGGCAAGAATCGAGGAGTTTGTCTGGACCAATATCTGTTGCCGCTTCGGCATCCCCTACGTAATTATCACTGATAACGGCAGATAATTTGATTCGGGACTCTTCAGGCAGTTCTGCACCCGCCTCAAAATCAACCTGTTCTTCGCCTCTCCAGCTCACCCTCAATCGAACGGTCAGGTAGAGGCCGTGAACAAAATCATCAAGAAACTCTTAAAACGGCAACTCAATAGTGCCAAGGGCGCCTGGCCGGAGAAGCTCCCCGAAGCTCTGTGGGCCATACGAACATCTTACCGAACCTTCACGGGGGAAACTCCTTTCAGCCTTGCATTCGGCTCGGAAGCCGTTGTCCCAGTTGAGATCGGCGAGTCTTCCTACCGAACGGAAAGCTTCGAGCCGAAGACAAATGAGGCCGCACTCGCGCTAAGCCTGGACTTGATTGAGGAACGCCGAACGGTAGCAAACCTTCGGAACGAGGCCTACAAGCAGCGTGTCTCTCGGTATTACGACTCTAGGGTCAAGCCCCGCTCCTTCAGAATCGGAGACTGGGTCATGCACGAGGTCTCACTTGCAACCAAAAACCCAACGGAAGGAACACTCGGACCTTCCTGGGAAGGACCCTATGAAGTCACCGGCATCCTTAAATCGGGTACCTACAGACTCCGAGGCACAGAAGGGAAGACCCTCGGTCACCCATGGAACGTGGAGCATCTCAAAAGTTATTTCAAGTAAAGCCCCCTAGCCAATGCCAGGGAGGAATTTGTATTTTTTGCCAACGGCACTTATATATATAAAACGAGATTATCTAGTTACACCTGTTCGGAATGTTATGGCCTATCGGCACCTTTTCTCTAAAAAATGTTTCAGTAGGGCTCATTAGTACGAGCCAACGGCAGTACAATGCTCCAGAATTACCCACGGTAGGCTCATCGCCCTCGATATCCTAGACTTGCCCACGGCACCCCTATGGACGAAAGGCTATTGGTTCCTTGTCCTTACCGATGCTTACGATACTCGCTCAAAGCGAATAACAACTAAGTGGCCAACGGCCCGATCGGTAACCATCCTAAACGGTTATTAGCCTACGGCAGTAACAAACATGGATCAAACTCAAAAAAAAAAATCAATCAACCAATCAAAACACAAGTTAAACGAAATGTTACTTGAAATAAAAATGCCCTCGGCATTAAGATGTTCAGAGATTTGGCCATCGGCAATTTAAAAATACATAACGAAATTACAAAGTTATGAAGTAGCTCAGGCCTCGGCAGTCCGATCTCCCTGGTCATCGGCACTCTCAACCACGGCGTCAACAGTGGCGTCAGGGGGACCCTCTGCATCAGGACCATCGGCATCTTCGGGAGCGTCCTCCCCCTCATACTCCTCGATCATCTCTTCCGTAGTGCCTTCCGGTAGAGGAGGGGGATCGGCAGCAAAATTCAGGTTCAGCTTCTGGCCTGGGTTAAACCGCTTAAAACGGTAGATGAGATCCGCCATCTCCGAAGCCACTTCATTGTCCACCAGAGAGGTGAACTCAGCGGAGGAACGGTAGCCCCTGATGGCTTCGTTAACGGCAGTCTCTATTTTCGCTGCCTTCGACCGCTCCGAAGCCTCGAGCGCCGCCTGCACAGCCGCCTTGGCACCCTCGGCATCCCTAACGGCCTGCTCCGCACCGTCCAGGGCCTCGCGCATCTCGGTAAGCTTCGCCTCGTGCGCCTGGATCTGCCGTTCGGCAGTGCGCATATCCTCCACGAGATTGGCGTGGTCCTGGAGAGCCTTCGCAGCATTGGCAACCTTGGAGCGGCCGTCCTCGTACAGCCTCTTGGCGCGTTCGGCAGCCGTGATAGCCCTCTTCATGCATAGCCACATGTCCATTGACGCCTGAAAAGGTAAAATCGTTGGTTACTGCCGAACAAAAATGACAACAACGATTAAAAATAGGGGTTGGAAGGTTACTGTGGCCTGCAGACGGAAGGCGCGTCCCGCTTCTTCCCGAAGGGCCTTCTTCGGCAGCTCGTCAATCTCAGACAAGTTCATCTGCGAACCCACAATCATATGGTTCGCAAACTGGACCGTCTTCGAAGGACACGCCAGCGTCACTGCCTCGGTAGGCCCCCCTTCGTCCTCAACTGCAAAGATGGCCCTCGGAGACCCTCTCGGCAGAAGCCTCTGGGTGCTTCTTCTGCTTCTTCCCTTTGGCGACCACCTGGAGGCGTCGCTTTCAGGTCTCGGACATCTTCTTCATCTCGGCAGCCTTCCTGGCCTCAAACACTACATGAACAGAAAGGAAAAGTTAGCCGAAGGAATTTAAAAAATATAAAAAATAAAAAATAAAAAATCTCAAGTGAACTTACTCTCGGCAGGGTTAGCAAGGCGGGCTTTGATGAGGTTCTCGGTGAAGAGGAACTGTGGGTATTCCCTGTCACCGACAGAAATTTTCAACCTCACTTGGTCAATCTGCCGAAGCTCCGATTGGGTTGCCGTTGGTTGCTTCAGTTTGCCTGCAAAGATAACGAAATCAGGTTAGTCCACTGAACAAAAGACAAAAAGACGAACGACCTACCAATCGGCATGGTGGAGACCTACCGGCAATCTGGAAGGTGGTAGGGATGTGAAAGCGTACGGGGACTCCCGAGGGCGATTCCCAATCGCCAGAGAGTAGCACCCGCCGATTCCTCCAGGACTTCTGAGAAGTCGGCACGGCGTTCAGAAAATGGCCCCTTTCGGAAGCCTAGAGACAGTTCGCCTAAACCCAGCCACCATGATCGGTACTCTTGGACTTGGTGATGCTGTACAGGTGGGAAAACTGCTCGTATGAAGGCCCCTCCTCATCGGCAAGTCCGAATGCCGTTACTACCCCCATCAGAACGGCCCAGAAGTTCGGATTGAACTGCCCAGGAGCATACCCAATTTGGGCCAGGATCCTTTGAACTGGAGGCTGCAACGGCAACCTAACGCCCTGCTGAAGGACGTCGGTGAAGAATGCAACCTCACCATCCTTGGGGTTGCTCAGGGATTCGGTAGGGCCTGGGATCCTCATCCCAACCGAATGAGGAATCATGTACTCCGCCCTGATCTTTGCCAGCTCTCGGTAGGTCAGCTTGTTGGGCGGTGGGTAGTCTACATCAAAGAGCTGCTCCTTCGCTACCCCCATTGGCACCCTTGGGTTCCCGCTGCTCACTATTGTCACCCTCGGCATGGGAATTGGCTCGGAAGACTCTCCACGACCAGAAGTGGAGGCCTCAGGGCGGCAACTAGAAGATGCCTCCGGCATCCGAGCGTCCCCCTCTCGAGGATCAGAAGACAGGTCCGGCCCCACTTGCCGACCGTCGCTATACACGACCACCAGCGGTAGGGGCTGGCTAGTCATGAGCCCCTTACCGATCCCATGGGTGGGTGCGGTTCTAAACCTCTCACCAACCACTTCCACTTCTGAACCGCTATCACTATCGGTATCCTGGCCCGACTCCTCACCATCGGTAGCCCTTCCCCTATCTGGGGACTCATTCTCAAACGCGTTGGGCTCACTCTCGAATCCTGACTCGCTATCAGACATTTACAAAAACAACGGAAGGAAACTAAGGGCCATGTAGAGAACTATCCTACCGATGCCTACGTCTCTACCTATGGCAACTAGACTACCGAACCACACCTCACTTGCATAAAGTTCTAGTCTAGTTCAAACCAAGGAAGGACGTACGCATAACGTAAGGAAAAGAAGTAAGAGATTACCGAACGGTACCTTGTGAGAATTGGGGTGTAAGGACGAGAATCGCTCCGCCTTCCGAATGATCACGCCAGAAATCACTTGTATTACCGTTTGTTCTCACCGGAAATCGCCTCTGTTACCGTTCGCTCTTGCCGGAAATCGCCTAGACAGAGCTCTCGCCTCACTCACAAATGCAAAGTGAATCTTGCCTCAGAGACCCCTTCTATTTATACAGCGAAAGTTGCAACGGTACGCCTCGAAAAACCAAACGGCGCATTAATGGCGCCGCTCCGCATGATTTGATGCGCTACGTGTTATGACACGTGGAACCTCTGATAGCACGCCAGGCACAGAAGACGAAGCGTCGCTCTGTCCCTTCACTACCCCTCTCTATGCGTGAGGTGCGAGAGAAAAGATCAAACTCGCCCAAGTCAATAAACAATCGGCAATCCTCTCTCGGAGTGCAGCCTCCCCCCTTGACAGGCTACCGAACAGTAACCCTCGCAGTGGTGACCCTCGAGCTCCTAGACAGATCCCTGGATAAATCGGCACTAGGGCAAGGCCCCAGCGCGCCCCTTTGACAGGATACCGAACGGTAGAGCAGCCTCAGCAGCCACCGAAGAACAAACAAGTCCCCAACCGAGAAATCTCGCCTGAGAACTTGGGGGACTCCTGTTTACACCATAATGAACGGCCAATTAGAGAGAGACACGTGGATAGGATCGAATATGGTCAAAGTCGCCTTCGGCACCCCGGTCCTGGTGGCTTCGGCAATCAGACTGCCGATCCCTCCATTAGGGCAACGCCCACTCCCAGGACACGTGGCACGCTCACAATCGACGTCCACAGTCCCACATCGAAATTCTACATCAAGTGCACACCTCCCAAGGCCTATAAAAGAGGCCAACTACCCCAAAATAGAGGTAATCAGAACGTACGGCATACAAACCTATTGATCTGTCAGTTGAACTTTCTTAATCCCGAACTTACTTAAGCATCGGAGAGCCTACGGCCGGTACCACACCGGTACCCTAGGTCTTACCGAGCAATCTCTTAATTTGCAGATCCAGCTCCCTACCGAGACTTCAGGCATTCCGAAGGCTTAAAATTACTAAGTTGACCCTCTAAGGTCAAAGAACCACTTTTTGGCGTCAGCACCATTCTCTTTCAAGATGAAGCAATTATACACACACATGCGTTTCTGTACACAAATAGAATAGAAACATTTGTCAACGGGTAGGCTTAATAATTCAACAGAGGTGGACTCCACGAGTATATGTGAGACTCATATATATTAGAAAGATGGTCAATAAAGTAATCAGTAAAAATGATACAAATAACAACGCCCTTAATAATAGAAACAGAACAGAAATTCGTCATTTTGGAAGCTGTTATTACAGCATATACATTTTAACAGAAGAATACATACAATTATTGCATGTTTTTTTGGTATCAAAGCATATATGTTTTTTTAGTATGATTTTAACAAAATATTAATTCCTAGAGTGGTACACCAAAAAAGTAGGTAAACTTAGCAGTCAAGGCCCCCTAAGACTTATATTATCACGTCAAAGCTCTGGGACTAATGTCGTGCAAAAGATTCGACCAAAAAAAATAATTGTACTGACAACATACTAGAAAACCACATATTTTTTGTGATATTGATCAAGAGGAGCGTGAGACTTTGAGACCTAGAAACTTAACCAGAGACTTCTGATTCTATCTTTTAAATTATGAGTTTTTGTTTTATGTTCCTGCAGTTTTATACCAAACACATCTTTTTGGTGAAGACTTTATTTATAAAATGTTTTTTTTTTTTCAAAATTCGGTGCTACAACAAATTTTTATAAATTGCTTTAAACTTATTCGATGGTAGACTTTGGGTATTTTGGTGAGATAATTAAGCTTTTCAATCTATTAATTAAGCTTATTATCATATTGCGCTCCTATTATTATTTTTAAATCTAATGGCCAAAAGACGTCATTTTTGGCCAGGGAAAAAACAAATAAAGTAAGAGCAACTCCATCGGTCTGCCAGGGTTCGGGGCAAGGGGGGCCCAAGAAGAAAATAGTGTTCCGGCGGGCCTTTTTTGCCCGGGCTGGGTGTGGGCTCCACAAGCCTAGGCTAGCCCTCTGGCAAAATCAGCCCTTGCAATAGCCTGGGTTTGCTGACGTCAGCAACCAAAATTTTAAATAAAATAAAAATACTAAAAATTTCAGAATTTTTTTATAATAAATACTTAGTCATATTTTTCACTTCCCACACCAAAACTCTATACAAATTCCTCTCCTCATATCTCATGTGAATAGTGATTGTCATGGCAATGGGTGAAAACACCACAAGCCTTTTGCAAGGGCTGCCACTATTCACGTGAATAGTAGTAGCCCTTACCTCTTCTTTCCCTTTGCCATGGCAAATGGGTGAAGTTGCTCTAAGAGGAAATGTGGATGCAAAGAAGCCTTATCGACATGGAAGAGTGAGAAAACCTAAACTTGTTGAAGTTGAAAATACTCCCTCCCTGTCCTGCTGCTTAGCGTGACTTTCTTCCAAATTTTTTTGGGGGGGTTGGATGACCATAACCATTATCTTTTCTTTTTTATTTGGGCGTGACTTTTTTTTTTTTTTTTTTTGGGTTCGTTTTTTCGAAGGTACAGTACATCATCTTTTCTTTTTGTCTATAATATAATTGATTATTGTCTTTTATTAAATTAATTGATAATTGATAATTGATTTTTTCTTTGAGGAAATAATTGATAATTGATATGATGTTGTATAAGTAGTGGAAATTGGCATTTTCTTTTTTCTTCTTATGATTTGGCTCTCTTTGTATTGATACGATCAGTAGAAAACTTGAGGAAGAGGATGCATTGTGCACACTATTGGTACAAGGAACAGGCTGCGCCAACGACTCGAGGTAAGATCACTTATGATTTGTTTCTTTTCAATATTGACCCTTCCCTAAAAAAAATTGGATCCGACACTGGATGTATCAAGGTGTTGGTGCTCTGTTTCCTTTTGTTTTTCTTTGGTTGGTGACCCAATTGTTCTTGTTTTGTTGGCATTTTGTGCCTTTTGCGGGTGCCTAATGAATCTTTATTGACCAAAAAAGACAAGGAAAAAGGCATGTATAACCTTTTATTGTTATAAATCCATACGTTATGGGTTTATAGGTTATGGATGCCCACAATAATAGCCACTATTAACCTTTCATAATATTCATCATTATATATTTGTAACCTACCAATTATGGGTGGTAAATGATTTAGGTCTCTCTACCCCTGTAAATAGTGGCACCAAATATGAATGAAATACAAGTTGATTTGAGCAAATTATACTGTCTCTTCCTCTTATTTCTCCCTACAAATTCCCTAGCTTTACAACACGTTATCAGCACGAAAGCTCTTGGTAATATTCTTCTCTATAGCTTACGTTCATCCATATATATATATATATATATATATATATATATATATATTTTCTTTTATATACAAAACTTGATGATGGCTGTTTTTTTTTTTTGTTTTTTGTTTTTTAGAAAAGTTGATATAGATCCAAATTCTCATCTAGAAGTTGGGTTTAATCCTCGGATTTGGTGACTTTGATGCAAGTCCTTTGACTTTTGTGCCACATAGGATTACATTCCTTTTTTAATATTGTCTGATGTAATCTTTTTATTTTATATATTTAAAATCATTTTTTGTTCCAATATTGCCCATTATCTTAGATTACTTACCTTAATGAGATAATTAGCCAATATTATATTTCTTTCCTTATCCAATTTACCCTTGACCACATAAAACGTAATGAAGTTATTAATTGCAGCAAATTTTATGGTGGTTTTATAATAAATTACTAAATTTATGGTAAGTAAAGCACATAACTAGGAAGACTTTTTTTTTTCTTTTTTAAATGTTGGACATTGACATATATATAAGAAAGAAATAATGGAGTGAGTTTAGTGCTCAAAGGAAGCCAAACACTCGTTAAAATAGATGAGAAAATAATGGAGATTCAAACTTGAGGTTCATCCCAAGGCACAAATGACTCGCTGAAGCATGGTCTAATATCCATTTTCTATGCAGTCATAGTATCAACTTCTTCTTCTTCTTCTTCAGCTTCTTCTTTTATTATTATTATTATTATTTTATGTTGAATATATGCTCAACTTTTAATCCGGTTCAATTTTGTTCTTTATAGTTGTTCTTTTATGTATAGTATACCGGAGACATAGGTAATACATTTTTTGATATATTTTTCTTCATATATATATATATATATATATATATATATATATATATAAATTATAGGTAACATATTCCTTTAACAAAAAAAAAAAAGTTATTAATTGACTTGTGTTTTGACATACATGAGATATAGGTACCACACTTTTTTGTCTTTTTGTTTATGAATCTAAGTTATAGGTAGCATATATTGTCCGACTTATGTTTTTATGTACCTAAGTTATAGGTAATTTAATATTCTCCTTGTTTATTTTTCCACCTTACATATAGATAAGATGTTTTGTGGTTTGTTCAGCCTACGATGTAGATATATTGTCCTATTGTCCATTGCATAGGTATAATATGTCATATTATCTATTGCCTATTGCATAGGTATATATATGTTTTTTCATATTTTCGACAATGTGTAATAGTATTTTATCCACCTCTTTTTTAGGTAACACACAATTTAATTTTGTCTATTTTTTTATCTGACTTATAGGTAGTCTTCTAATTTATGTTCCTAACTTATAGGTAACATGATTTATCACTAAGTATTTTTCGTTACTAATATTAACACTATTTACCTGTATGTCAGGTATATAATTTAGTGTGGGTGCTTGTCTAATCGATTGGTATAATTTGTGGGTCTTTACTTTGTATTGATTAAATTGTATTTTATCCATATATTAGGAATATTATCAAGGAAAGAATTCAAAATTTAAATTATGGAATTCAATTACAAGGAAATAATGTATTAAATTTAGATTTTCAATGTGTTTTCCTTATTTACCTCAAAGGGTAAAATTGATACAACAAAAAAAGGAATAAATGTCAAAGGACCTATATCTAAAACTAAAACCGCGAGGACTAAACCCAATGATAGCTAATCGTTTTGGACCTAGATCTAAAAAGCCCTTTTTTTTTTTTTTGTGAAATCATGTTTTTGACTTGATTTAAATTGCCGAGAGTATCCTCCAATGAATGCATGAACATGTAGTTTTTTTTTTTGCTATTGTTATATGACCACTATTCATTGAAAACTTGTTTGCATGCATGCTGTAGCTAATTAAAACACGAGTAGTATGCAATTTTTATTATTATTATTATTATTATTATTTTGTTTCTTTCTTTTCTCCTTTTAAGTTTTTATTTTTATCTTATTTAAACACAATATGTTATGATGAGTTTTTTTTTTATTAAACAAGAGATCAGGGCCTGAAGTTCCTCGATCCTCATAATAGATAAGGACCTAAAGTTCTTTTATCGAATCAAAACCTAAGTTTCTGTGATTCAAAATAATTGAAGGCATGAAATTCCTCAATCTAATTGTCTAAACATCCCAAACTAGAAGTTTTGGTGATTATATTTGTGTTTACTATATCAACAATTTTTCCTTGAGCTCTGACACATTCCATTTTCTTTTATATAGAAAATGTCAAACTTGGCAAAGCTCGAATTTGTTGCACTTGACACCTCTGGAAAAAAGCTACCTTTCATGGATCAATGATGCTGAGGTTCATCACAAGGCTATGAACCTAGGGGAAACCATTAAGGAAGGCAATGAGGCATCCTCTGTGGATCGAGCGAAAGTCATGATTTTTCTCAGACGCCACATCCATGAAGGATTGAAGTGTGAATACCTTACTGTCAAGGATCCGTTGGCTCTTTGGGGAAATCTCACGGAAAGATATAACCATCAGAGGTCGGTTATTCTTCCTAAGGCTCGCCATGACTGGATGCACTTGTGTCTAAAAGATTTCAAATCAGTAGCTGACTATAATTCTGCTATATTCAGAATAAGCTCCAAGTTACGACTTTGTGGAGAGAATATAATTGATGCAGACCTATTGGAGAAAACATTTCATGCCTCCAATGTGGTTTTGCAACAACAATATCGAGAGCGAGGTTTCCATAAGTATTCAGACCTCGTATCTTGTCTACTTCTAGCTTAACAGAATAATGACCTTCTAATGCAGAACCATCAGTCCCGTCCAACTGGATCTGCACCACTCCATGAAGTGAATGCTGCCTTGGCACCATCTCATGAGGCATATGCATCACATGGCGACCGTCGTTGAGGACGTGGTCGTGGTAGGGGTACCCGTAATGGTCAAGACCAAAATAGTAATAGCCACCTCTTGGGTCCAAGAAATACCCAAGCATCTCATAACCACCAAAAGTGGAACAAACAAGACAAGGCAAATGGCTTCCAACCTTCAGTTGACAGGGTGATTGAGGAAGCATGTCATAGGTGTGGTACAAATGGGCATTGGGCACGTGTATGCAGCACGCCAAAACATTTGGTTAATTAAACGATAATCGTCAGATTGTACGATCGTAATCAATTCGACCGTTCGATTCAGACCAAAATTGCAGGATGTACTTAGTAAACCTTGTGGAACTCATAGGAACTTTTGGCTCGTAAAACGAAGGTCATGGGCCCCACGGGCCCAGATGACTGAGTTTAGGGAGTTTGACCCTCGGTTGATCGTGAGTCTTCCGAGGTAGTCCCACCCTTCGAGGACTGCTAGAATAACTTTATTGACGAGTCTTGACTGTTATTTGAGTTATGTTGATTTTATGGGTTTATGAGATTATTTAAATTGTTTAAATTGTGGGGTTATCGAATGTTACATATTATTTGAAGTTTTTGAAATATTTGAAACAATGGAATATATGATTTTGAGATACTTGAATTATTAGTTGTGGATATGAGTCATGGAACTCAACTACGATTATTAAGAAGTGGGTGGACATTCGTGGTTAAGTGTTTTTTTTTTTTCCAATTATGGAATTTTGTGCATATTGAGTTTTGATTGAAAATTTATTCAATATGGGTCATTGAGGATAGGGGATAAAGGCTACTATTTTTCATTAGTTTACATTATCATGATTAATAAAATTAACTAAATATTTAATTACATGTCTATATTTTATCTTGTTAATTATTCATTTATGATTATTATCAGCATTAATAAAGTATATGATTGGGCGATATTGGATTATTTCAATGTTTATGGGTTATTAGGAAATTGCTATTATTTTCTAAGGGCTTTTACTGGGTTTGGTTGTGTTAAGTTGGGGGTGGCTTTGTAAGACCCGTGTCTTGGGGAAACAAGAACGATGAGCAATCCCACATCGCTCGGGGAGGGAAAGGTGAAGTGCTTAAATGTGTGGGCACTTCTCTTCCTAGCACGAGGCCTCCTGAGGCAAGACAGTGAACGCATGAGCCCAAGGGCAAGATGGCCTAGCTTGAGCCTAGGAATAAAACCCAGCGGGCCGAGGCCCGGGCTGGGACAATATCGTGCTAGTGGCAGAGTGGGGCCCACCATGTCTTCCTTGTACGAGGCCTTTTGGGAGCTCACTGGCTTCAGATTCTTAAGAACTCCGAAGTTAAGCGAGTTGGGGGCTAGAGCAATCCCAGGATGGGTGATCCACTGGGAAGTTGCTCATGAGCTCCCAAAAATAAAACCGTTAGGGCAGAGAGGGGGGCCCAAAGCGGATAATATTGTGCTAGGGGAGTCGGGTCGTGATAGAATGGTATCAAAGCCGGACCCCGATCGGAAATGTGCCAGCGAGGACGCTGGGCCCCAAGGGGGGTGGATTGTAAGACCCGTGTCTTGGGGAATCAAGAACGGTGAGCAATCCCACATCGCTCGGGGAGGGAAAGGTGAAGTGCTTAAATGTGTGGGCACTTCTCTTCCTAGCACGAGGCCTCCTGAGGCAAGATAGTGAACACATGAGCCCGACGGCAAGATGGCCTAGCTTGAGCCCAGGAACAAAACCCAACGGGCCGAGGCCTGGGCTGGGACAATATCGTGCTGTGGCAGAGTGGGGCCCACCATGTCTTCCCTGTACGAGGCCTTTTGGGAGCTCACTGGCTTCGGATTCTTAGGAACTCCGAAGTTAAGCGAGTTGGGGGCTAGAGCAATCCCAGGATGGGTGACCCACTGGGAAGTTGCTCGTGAGCTCCGAGAAATAAAACCGTGAGGGCAGAGAGGGGGGCCCAAAGCGGATAATATCGTGCTAGGGGAGTCGGGTCGTGACAGGCTTATTAACTAGATTTCGGTGTGAACGAGAAATTAATTAAAGGTCTTATGTATAAACCAAATATATATACTCAGTGGTTAGGAAATAATGAATTATGGACTCTAGTTCTCAACAGTATGCGGTGTAAATTCATAAGTAGTTGAGAACTGATTTTAGGAAGTTGAGAATGGGTTTGAAATATGGATTGATGGAATATGGTTTTCAAACCCTCCACAGGAGTACCCCCAGTTCTCTTGAAACAGTTTTGTCATTTATAATAATGCCCCACGAGTTTCGGGGACGCCCGAACCGTGTGGTGCGAGGAATGCGGCTCAGGCTAACTAATGGTCCCCTGAAGCTTGTGAGGAATGTGGCTCAGGCTAACTAATGGTCCCCTGAAGCCTGAGAGGAATGCGGCTCAGGTCGGTTTTGTGTGCTCGAGGCCTGCGAAGATGTGTCATATTATGTGACACAAGGAATAATTGACGGCATATTAAAGGAATTGACGGAATATAAATGGAGTTACGCCTAGGTGGAGAATGATTGGGTTTTAAGAGGGTTTAAACTAAAAATTAAGGATTTTCTAAGTTTTAAGGATTTATACAATTCACAACTAATTTTCTTAAGCGATGAGTTGTTTTATAAGTAAAAGAGGAAAATATATAAATATTTCAGTTAAGTTGTTATTGACATTAAGATTTCAATGGTCAATATTATTTTAATAATTTTCTCGTTTTTCTATTTATCTGTAATAAGTTAATTATTAATCTTTAGGTGTGTATATATATATATATATATGTTTATATATACATATATAAATACAAAAAGTGAAAGAACTACGTGTGGCTTGATCCCTGGTTAAGGGTACGTAGGCAACCTAGAGTTACTAGATGCAGCCGCAAGACCAAGTGATTGAAAAGCTGTTTAGCTAAATTATTTTGAAATCTGTTAACGTACTTATGTTGTTTTAACATTTGGGATCAGCTCAGTTGTTAGAACAATTTAATTGATTTAACGAGGCCTGATGTCATGATAGGATTTAGGGTCATGATAGGATTGCAAAGTTCGGTTCATGCCAATGAGTTTCCGAAGTCTATATGTTTATCATTACAAAACTTATATTAGTAATGGAGGTCTTTCTTTTATGCTTAAAATCTTGTTGAGGTTGTTAGTGATTGATTGTGAAGTTCAGAATATGAGGGAAGTTTATAAATTCTTTATTATCATTATCACTTGTGAGCCTGATTTGATATTATTTGCATCAAGCGGCAGTTGTGGTGTATATATCAGCCAGTTTATTTGTGCATCTCCTTTTCTGCTTAGCCTGTCATGAATGTTATCACACTAGGATCTTTGGACTTTGGTATGTGACATGTTTGATTGCATGAATTTTGTTTTTGTGTATGCTGAACGAATGGGGATATTTAAATTGCTTATTGTACAGGTGAAAAATTTGGGAAATGAGCAAATTATAGGGGAGACTCTGCCGAATTTCTGGCAGAAGTCCAACTTGGAGAAAAAGAATTTTAGGAAACTTAGAAGGGCATTTTGGTCAAGAGTGCCCGACACCTGACAGGTGTCGGACACGCACAGGGTTCGGCTCAAAATCCAAAGTGAAATTTGGGTTGGGTTCTGTCAACCAAAATGTGGCCTTCTACTCTCTATGTATATTTATTCAATTTTTTTTTTTGATAAGTTAAAAAAAAAAATTATATGAACGCAAAGTCAGAATTGTGACCCAAAAAGAAACAAACAAAATGTAATTTATAAATTTTTTTTATAAAATACATCAAAACATCATCCACCTTGCATTTTTCAGTGCCAAAGTATAAACTTTGCATAATCAACTTTTTATACCATGTCGTTTTCAATAGAAAATATAAGCAATAGTCTTGTGGGTTTTTACCTTTTTGTTCTTACTTGACGATTGCTTCCTCTTGCAGTAAATATTCAATAAGAAACTTTTTTTTTTTCTTGTGTTGAGTAGAGCAAATTTTTCTATATTCCGCTAGGTTTTTTTGGTATATGCTACTTGATTAACTTATTAACTGGCTTAACTTTAAAAAAATAATTGGTCCCTTATTAAGTTTTCTTTTTTTAGTTTTAGAGTAAATAATTGGGCTTAATATAACATTAATATAGTCAATGTCATGTCCCTGTGAAAAGACACTAATACTTTTTGTCCTCTGTTTTTATAGAACAGAGTACTTTATGCATATCACAAACACAACACAATGAAATGAAGCTGAACAAATTTGACCCATCTTCCAAGTTAATTTCATTAACACATTTAAAAATTTGAATCGATCTATTTCACTTCCTCAAAAATAAATCGTGGGTTTGAAGCAAATTCTGAAACAATGGCAGTTCTCTTCGTCTCCAACTCATAATAATTTTTTTATAACCTACTTAAAACTGGTATGAACGTAGTGACATCTGGGTATATACATGCGCAATGAATTAAACTCTGAGGTTTATGAATTAACTTTATTAAACATGGCTGAAGCACAAACAAGACCTCAAGCTAATTAAACATACCTTGAAATTGAAATTACGTACTGATGATCAACTTGGAAGACTAATAATGTTGGTGTTGACTCTTGCACATTGCTTGCGTGTTCTCTGAACTCTGGACAGAAACTTGGAAATTCAAAAGACAATAGTTTATGTCACACATTTACACTGACTCTATTATTCCATAGTCCACTCTCTCCCTTAGGCTGAAGATATGTATCGAGTGCTCGGAGGAGATTTCTCGAGTATATCGGTGATTGTTGGTGTCTGCTTTGGTGTTGGTGCTGCTTTGGGTGGGGGAGGCGGGGACTTGGACCTTAGCGTATAATTTCCAGTCAAACCTTTCTTGGTCACAAAAAGCTTACTTCCAATATTGTCTGTACGAGGTAAAGAAGACATGGGATGCTTGGAAGAACTTTGGTCTGAATATACATACAATTAAAAATGGTTGCCATCAACAAAACCAAATCTATCAACTATACGTGATCAGCAATGTCATAGTATATTGTTGTTTTTGTGTTGATATAATGATGATGGCGATAAGGATTGATGATGATGGTGATGATGATGCTGATGTTGATTGATTAAATTGTTTCAACATATGATGACGGCATGAATTATATTAGAGTAATGGTAACTGTTAACTACACTTACTCCTTAATAATCTTTGTTTTGTAAGTTCTATTTTATTTGGATCACCATCTGTTTTTGGTTGCGCTTATTATTGGTCTGTTGGTAAACAAAAGGAAAACTGGTAGTGTGCGTATATACGTGCACTAAGATAAAAAACTTAGGGATATTTATCATGTTGATTTTACTAGAATATCTAGAGAGAACATTAATTCCTAGAGTGGTACAGCAATATATGATTTTACCAAAATAAGTTCAGCAAGTTTTTTCTTTGTTCCTGCCAAAGTGTGATCCAGATTCAGTCTCGAAACATAAACATTACCTTATACATTTATTCAGACAGTTTTTAAAATAATTTCATGGAGACCACATAAGTGCGTCTAATCGAACAATTACCTACTAGAGGATGAGAAAAATCATTAAGCGTGTGAGAATGCCGTTAATTACCTGCTAAATCTCTTGCTTCAACCAATATATGCCCAGAGTAAGTTCCTTGAAAAGTGATGAGTGAAATGAGCACTACTACAAAAAACGAAATAGACGACGGGAATCCACCATCGTGTATCATGGTTTACAACCGACGAGAAATCGACCGCCGTCTTTTAACACATGAAATAACGACGGCAAATAACCGACGTGGTTAATATATTACACGTCATTAAACAAACTAAAACCGACGTAGATTTCATACATAAAAGCATAAAAAGAGACCTTTCGACTATAATAGACGACGGTTTTAGTAAAACACAGACGTTTAAATAATGTTAAATGTTAAAAACAACTACAAAACCGACGTAAATATGTTTATCAACGTCTCTAAATCAAACAAAACTGACGTGTAAACTTAGAAACCGTCGTGGTTAATAAATACTTCGTTCACTAAATAAAAAAACTGACGTCTAAAACATATAACATGGCATATATTTACTTGAACTGACGTAAAAACAATAATAACTACGACCCTTTAGTTCACCACAGACGTTGAAAATTATTTTGACGGCTTGAACCCCAAAAAACCGACGTGGTTAACATATTACACGTCATAAAAAAAAACTAAAACCGACGTCGATTTGATACATAAAAGCATAAAAAGAGACCTTTCGACTATAATAGACGACGGTTTTAGTAAAACACAAACGTTTAAATAATGTTAAATGTCAAAAACAACTACAAAACCGCCGTAAATATTTTTATCAACGTCTCTAAATCAAACAAAACCGACGTGTAAAACTTAGAAACCGTCGTGGTTAATAAATACTACGTTCACTAAATAAAAAAACTGACGTCTAAAACATATAATATGGCATATATTTACTTGAACTGACATAAAAACAATAATAACCACGACCCTTTAGGTCACCACAGACGTTGAAAATTATTTTGACGGCTTGAACACAAAAAAAAAAACGACGGGGATTTAACATTACACGTCGGTTAATTAAAATACCTGTCATGTTTAATCCATTTACTACGGCCTAGGAGTCACATTTTAGGACGTTGTTAGTATTTTACAACGTCGGTGGTTGTAGACTTTGACGTGGTTGGCTTTTTAAAAGTCTCTTTTGTGAGCCACTTAGACGTGTGCAATCTCTGAGACGTCATTGCTTTTAGCTTAACCGTCGTTAATAAGTAACGAAACGCCTTGAGTTATGGATTTGACGTCGGTTAATATAAAATGTAGGTCGTGGTTATACTTTACTATGTCCCAAGAATTCAATTATTCAACGTTGTTATGTCCTTACTACGTCGGTTATTTATTTATTCCATGACGTGGCTAGTCTTTGTTAAGTCTCTTTTATAACCTTTTTTGACGTGTGTATTCTCCGAGACGTCAATTGTTTAATTATAACTGACGTGCAACAATGTTTTTACGACGTTAATCATCAATTGATTATATCCCGAAATTCGTCGGTTTGAACTCTGCCGTCGTGTTATACGTTATTGTTCGTCGTTGATTATTTTATTTACCGTCGTTGTTTTAAATATTTATTAACCGTTTTGAAATGAATTTTAATTAACCGACGTGTTTTCTTTTTCAAATGGCGGTTTTTATTTCATTTTTGCGTTGTCATTCCACGTCGGTTGTGAAAACCCGACATTGGTTGTTTTTTAGACGTCTCTTTTTGCGATTTTTGTAACTTGACCGTTGTATTTTCAGCTTTAACCGATTATTTTTAATTTTTGATTTGTCGTGCCCAAAGCCTGCAGAATGAAAATGTGATCGGAATTAAAATGATATACAGAGCTATGAATTAATGTCATACAATTAACTGCATAACTAATGTCATACATTACAACAATCAATCAATCCATATATATTCACACCCATCTCTAATATTCTCACTCCCAAACTCACCCACTAGGTCATCAAATGTGTCAACATTTGATATCCCTCTAGAAAATGGCTCACACTCAATTCTAATATCACCAATAACATCATTATATTCTCTATTAGGCATTGATAACACTACCGACCAACCACGATGCATTGGGTCGTCAACATAAAATACTTGTTTGACTTGAGAAGCCATAACAAATTGGTCATTCCTATGTCCAATTTTACTCAGATCTACAAGGGTAAATCCAAGTTCGTCGACTACAAGGCCCGAAGTGTTATCTATCCAATCACACCTCAAGACTGGGATTCTAAACTTTTGGTAGTCAAGATCCCAAATTTCTTGAATAACCCCATAAAAACCCATATTGGAGACAATATAGTTTTTATCCTTGGCACTAGCAACTTGCATAGTATGTGCAAGTAAATAAACTCCACTATTTTGGACAGTTCGCACATCATCTTGTGCCTTGGTGTTAAATTTGACACCATTAATAAGATAGCTCCTATATGATGGCACTGCCATGCTTGGACCAGCTGCTAACCACCTCAAATTTTCTGATATGCCATTATAGTCTTCCCCATTAAATTCACTTTGAACTTGCAAATTAAACATATATCTTAATTCAATCTAACATATATATAGAAAGAAAGAAAAGTATAATAAGTTCAATATGTCATTCAATAACATATATACCTTAAAGCGTAGCCATTAAATGAAAGTGCTATTGTGCTTATCTTGTAGCCACTTTGTTCTTTTTCTAAATTTCGGATAAGTGGTCTTGATGTGGATCATATGTTCCCTACAATTGACACGAAAAAAATACGCATTACGGTCCCTTGTATATAAGATAAACATAAGGAGTAATAATATTTAAAATGGCTACATATGAAAAATTAAACTCATACGTACTCGATATAAGGTAGGACTTCCTCCGTATTCTCCAAGACATATAGATGTGCCTGGTTCAACAAGTCCATATCAACTAAACTCACTGTGCAACCTGATAATGACTTTGAAACTCCCATATTCTGGTTTGAAGGCACTCCAACTGTACTAACATCACATAAATGCTCGGTACAAAACTCTACAGCTTCTTCAGCTATATACCGCTCAGCAATGCAACCTTCGGGACGAGTACGATTCTGAACATACCCCTTTAGCACTTTCATATATCTTTCAAACGGATACATCCATCTAAAATATACTGGCCCACATAGATGAACTTCTCTGACAAGATGTACTACTAGATGAACCATGATATCAAAGAATGAAGGGGGAAAGTACTTCTCAAGCAAACACAAAGTAACTACTACATCTTCTTCCAACTTATCTAGATTGGAAACACCTACCGTCTTTACACATATAGCATTGAAGAAGAAGCACAATCAAGTTATTGCATACCTTGCAGGCTTCTCCAAAACAGAACGAATTGCCACAGGGAGCAATTGTTGCATCAAGGTATGACAATCATGAGATTTAAGGCCAAGAAGTCTTGAATCTTTTAAAGATACAAGATTTTTTATATTTGAAGAATAACCTTTAGGAACCTTCATACCATAAAAAGAATTGCAAACCGCTCTCTTCTCTGCTCTTGACAAATTCCAAGGCCCTGGAGGCAAGCGAGTACGTCTTTCTCCATACTTGGGTTGCAAATCAATTTTTACCCCCATGTTCAATAAGTCTAACCGAGCAGCAATCCCATCTTTATTTTTTCCAGGGATCTCTAGCAATGTACCAATGATACTATCGCAAACATTCTTCTCAATGTGCATAACATCTAAGACATGCCTCACAGGGAGGTATTTCCAATACTCGAGATTAAAGAATTTTGATTTCTTCTTCCAACAAACTCTGTCACCATCATTCTCACCAACACTTCCCCCATTTTTCGAGCCCCATATGTAATTAATATCTTCAACCATATGCAGCACTTCTTCTCCTGTTAATGGCTCGGGAGGCATGCCATATTCAGGTTTCCCATTAAAAGCTGCACGTTGCCTCCTATATGGATGATTGATTGGTAATCACTTTCTATGCCCAATGTAACAAATTTTATGGCCATTTTTCAACCTGTGACTAGGTGTATCATCGCCGCATATTGGACAAGCTTTATATCCTTTAACAACACAACCAGATAAGTTTCCATAAGCGGGAAAATCATTAATTGTCCACAGTAATGCAGCTCTGAGTGTAAAGTATTCTCCTATGTGGGCATCATACACTCCTCTAATCCCATCCCACAGAGATTTCAAATCATCAATCAAAGGCTCTAAGTAGACGTCTATATCATTTCCGGGTTGTTTAGGACCGGAAATCAGTATAGTCAACATCATGAACTTCCGCTTCATGCATAGCCATGGTGGGAGATTATATGTAACTAACATAACTGGCCAACAACTGCATCTGCTACTTAAAGAACTGTGGGGATTGAATCCATCAGATGAGAGAGCCAATCTCAAGTTTCTTGGCTCATTACGAAAGTCGGGCCATTTTTCATCAACAAGTTTCCAAGACGGGGAATCCGCTGGATGAGACATATAACCGTCAACTGATTTTCTTGCAGCATGCCAAGTCAAACTCTTAGCTGTCTTATGTGATTGAAACATCCTTTTAAACCTTGGAATTGGAGGAAAATACCACACCTCCTTCGCTGCCACACCCTCTTTCAAGAACCCATCCTTGGTTTCCTTCCACCTTGAGATACCACAAGTAGGACAATTAGTTGCATTCTCATACTCCTTCCGATACAAAATGCAGTCATTGGGACATGCGTGGATTTTCTCATAACTCATCCCTAAAGCAGACAAAGTCTTTTTTGCCTCGTACATAGAGGAAGGTAGTGTATTTCCTTCTGGAAGAAATTCTCCTTGAAGTATCAATAATCCTGTAAAGCAAACATCACTCATCCCATGTTTTGCTTTCAAATTATATAACTTCACCAAAGCCGACAACTTCGTGTACTTACTGCAACCAAGGTACAAGGGTTGATCGCCATCCCCAATCACATTGGCAAACTCATAAGGATCAGATCCAATATTGGCAAAATCATTATCATCCATCCCTAATTCTTCAGAAACATAACTGAACCTACTTTGCTCATCTTCTTCCACATTTCTACTAGCATTGGTAGTCCATTCCCAAGATTCTCCGTGCCATCTCCAAATCTTATAGCTTTGGTCAATTCCATTAAAGTATAAGTGTTCCCTTATAATTTCAACCCCAAACAATCGAATATTCCCACATTTAACACATGTACAACGAATCTCAGTTGTATTTCCAAGATTTTCTGACGCAAAATTCAAAAATCCTTCCACCCCTAACTCATATGCCTTCGATCTTCTATCCGCACGCATCCATGACTTATCCATCTCACACTCTATCAAATTCATATAAATAAATAAATAAATAAATAAATAAATAAATAAATATATATATATATATATATATATATATATATATTAAAGTGGAAAGACCAGCAATGAAACACTACCACATTCAAATAGCATAGAACAAAATGAAAATTAAATATAAAACATGGACAAGACGACGGTTTGAAAAAAATAATCGTCGTTTAATATTCATTCAGACGACGGCATCTATAGTCACCGTCGTGATTAAGACATCCAAACCCAGAAATTTGAACGGTGTTTTGGAAGCCTAAAGACGACGTTTAATGGAGAAACAGTCGTCTTTAGGCTACCAGTTGCGGCTTAAAACTCAGACGACGGGAGTAAATGAACAACCGACGTATAATAAACATTTGGATGACGGTTTGATCCTTCAACCGTCGTTGTAGTTTAAAAAAAAACAGCTTAAATCTCCCATCCCCATTCCTTTTCCAAGAACCCATGGCCAAACAAACATAAAAGAACCCAAACAGAGAGCAATTATTACAAGAATGCAAACACCAAAACATAAAAGAACCATAATATAGCTACCAACGAAAACATTTATGGATTTAAGAAGAGATTAGGGTTGTACTTACATGGATATTGAGAGAGAGCTGCGAGAATATAACAACTGCTTGAGAGAGAGCTTGGAGAATCTACGTACCCAATGCTTTGAGAGAGAGCTTGGAGAATCTACATACCCAATGCTTGGAGAGAGATCTTGGAGAATCTACGTACCCAATGCTTTGAGAGAGAGCTGAGAGAATATAACAAAAGCTTGAGAGAGAGCTGAGAGAATTAGGGTTAAAGGGACTAGAGTTGTACTTACATGGATATTGAGAGAGAGCTGGGAGAACGAAAACTTTCAGACAAATTTATGTTGAAGAGAGAGATTGAACAATTTGAGGGTTAAAGGGAAATTCTAAAAATTTTAGGTCGCGGTCAAAAATTTTAAAGTACCGCGTTTTTCAACGACGACGGTCAACACTTACATGGACATCTAATTCTTACTTACAACGGCGGGTTATATAAAAGACTGACGTTGTAAAAATAAAGGACGTCGCTATTCATTAACCGACGTCGTAAACCGAATACAATTAGTCTTCGTTTATGAAGTTGACCAAAAACAGCGGAAGAAAACTGGCGTCGTTTCAAAAAACCCTAAACCCTAAACCCTAAATTTTACAATAAATTTAAAAAAATACACAAGTACGAGAAAAATGAACCGAAAATTGCTGTGGACTCCTTACAACAATGCCTTCAACAATAGTAGGCTAAAATATGGATTTCATACTTTTGAATTTATGGGCACCAATGGATCACATAAACTTTAGGGTTATGTTATGTAAAGTATAAGGAGTACCATGCTTTGTCTCAAAATTTGTTTGAATTTTGTTATCATTCGAACTTTGAAAACTAAAATTACATTTTTCAGGCCTTAACGGGCAAGATATTGTCTCAATCAGTGCATAGAATTTGCCGGTATATTTTTTTCGGATTTTGTTTTGAATATATTATTAATATTAGTAATTAAATACAATAAAAAAAATATATCCAAAATTATATTTTTTAAAGCTTTAGGATAGAGACAATATTCCAATGCTTGGTAGTTTTCATTCTCCTTTTTGGATTTAGTTTTGAATTTAATATGGAATTAAATAAAATATAAAAGTCATTAAAAATTAAATGAAAATGACCTACCCGATGTTGTATCCATTTACAACGACGTTAAACATCACAAACTGACGTCGAAACTAATATAAAACGACGTCTTTTTATAATCGACGTTGTTTAATTATACAAAGGCGGATATTTTCGTATATTATTAAGACGTCGATAAGGTTATATTAACCGACGTAGTATATGACTACAAAATTCATTTATACAGGATGAATTAATTATAAACCGTCGTTGTTATGACTATTACACCTCATTTTTATAACCGACGTTGTTTAAATATACAAAGGCGGATATTTAATAGTATCCGCCTTTGTATATTATTAAGACGTCGATAAGGTTATACGAACCGACGTAGTATATAAGTACAAAATTCATTTATACAGGATGAATTAATTATAAACCGTCGTTGTTATGACTATTACATGTCGTTTTTAAGAATTGCCGTCGATGTTATATTTCCAGTTACTGCAAGACGACCATTGTGTACACGTATGAGACGTGTAAATTAGAATCAGACGTCGGTGTTTGGGAACTAAACAAGTTTTAAAACAAAATTTAATTTTTTTTTATGTTTGTTCGCTTGATTACAACAAAATATTTATGTACATTTTAAATAAACTAAAATGAACCTAAACATTGTTCATAAATATTTATCTACATCAATTATCCTTCGGTAATAAGTTGTTCACGAATTCTGCCCATTCATGCCTAACTTCGTCAATATCCTCTTGTTTATACTGAACTTTATCTTTTTTCTTCTCAAACTGCAAAAAAAACCAAAAAACCGACGTGTTATAAAGATACAAACGACGGTTTTAAACAAAAGTATATCTAAAATGTTGCGTTATACCTTTTTCTCGAAATTTAGGTCTGGATCATGAATTATATCTCTCATGAATCGCATCACGTAATAGCCACACTCTACACTTGTTGGTTGTTCAGGAGTGCCGTGTAGATTTTTCCAAATGGCCTGCTGTTTACGTGAATTTTTATTTATATGAATGTTAAACATTTTAATTGACCTGTTACAAGAAAACAAAGGGTGTTAATGACAAAACAAAAAATTTAAATACAAATAGTAACCGTCGTGGTAAATCAGTCAACACGACGGAGTTTTAAAAAAAAAAGACGTGATATTTTGTTTAAAACGGCGGTAAAAACTTACCGTCGTTGTGTAACATTATAACGTCAGTAAGAGTAAAACGTCGTATAACAAAAAATTGAGCAGAAAAAATTAAAACGTTCTTAAATAAAACCCAAACGACGTGGTAGTTAAATTAAAACGACGTTTTTAAGAAAATACTGACGTGGTAGTTAAATTAACATGTCGGTAATAACTTACCGTCGTTATATTTTTCTTATAACGTCGGTATTATTAAAAACCGTCGTTTATTTAAATACTTTATAGGAAAAATCTTAAATCAGAAGAAATCAACTTACGTATTCACTATATTTTTCATGTCGTCGTCAACCATGCGTTTTGGCAGTGAATTCATGTAATAGGCAGTCTCCGTTGCTGTTTTCACAATTACCATCACTCAATGACCCCTGCACATAATGATTCATATAGGTTAAATAGTACTACAAAGAAAAATATTAGAAGCTTAGGAAAATACTTTAAATGGTACTAACCCTGGATTATAAGGGACCAAGAAAAATTGATTCCCATCTGCTGTTTTCAGGCGGTTTGTCAGGTTTTTTATTCGGTCTGATATTGATCCAGCTCCAGAGCTCACTAGCCCAGGGTCCACGAGGCAAACAAGGTTTACCATATTTGCCAATTTTAAATAGTCAAATAGGAACCTAAATATATGAAAGTCAATTAAATGAGATTTTAATTTAAAAGAAAGGAAAATGTAAAACAAAATGGGATTAGGGAGAATTACCTCATGTATACTGATATCACTGTGGTTCCAATCTCAACCATGGAACCAAACTGCAAAATATCTTTAGGAAAGAGGAAGGTATCATGCTCAACGCCAAACACCTCCTTGGGCATGTGAACTGTCACAGCCTCCTTAGTAGGCAACAACTTGGTTTGGACGTGTTGGCATAAGGCTAAGAGAGAAGGTGGCATGTCTAGCTTTGAGAGATCCTGTTACAAGAAATAAATAAAGAAATATAAGTTACTTTGTGTGTGAACTAAAATAAACGACTCTAACTAAACCCAAAAAACAGACGTGGTATATAATATAAACGACGGTTTCTAGTAAATACTGACGGAGGAAAGGTTATACACGTCGGTAAATACATAACCGTCGTTGTGTTGAATTTATAACGTCGCTATACTATAGAAAGGTCGTCTAATATAAATACAGTTAATGAAATCATGAAATAGACGACGGTTTATAAAAGAGTTAGACGACGGCAGAAAACTCAGTCGTTATTTTTAATATCTAATAATTTGCAAAACAAGTAAAAGGGTCGTGGTATTTAACTAAAAACGACGCGTCCTGTAAGAAACAGACGTATATACCGTCGTTATTTTAAATTTTAACGTCGGATATTCAAAGGAGCGACGTCTATTTAAATTTAAAAGGCAGAAATAGAAAATAGCAGAGATTTTACCGTGTCCTCTTTCTTTTTTCCAGCAGTATCAGCTTCAGGCTTCGGATCTTCTAATTCCAAAGCTAGGGGTCTGATACCAGTGGCCCCAGAGCAGCTTGCCTTATCAGACATTGGATTTTTTGGGCTTTGATCTTGAGGGGGTAATGTAATCGGAGGAATTGGAGAAATTGGGGTTTTGAGCATCTGGCTGGGATCAAAATTGGGGTAAAGTTGACGGAAATATGCCAACATAGCCTCCCTCTCTGCTCTGACTGCTTCCATTATAGTTTCCCTTGACTTCGCCTCAATCCTCAAGGTCTCTTCTCTGACTGCCTCCCTCACACTTTCCTTCAATTTGTCACCAAATTTCACTCTCTGCTGTTTCGGCAAATTGAAGAACTGAGTTGGGGTAACGCTAACACCAGCTCCTTTGACTCTCCCACCATGCTCGGGGGTTCCGAAAGCAAGAGTCAAGACATCATTGGTCCCGGAGACAGTCAGAGTGCCTTCGGAGACTTGCTTTTGCAAATCATCCTAAAAGAGAGAAAGAGAGATTGTTAGAAACTGAGCAGGGTGTAAAACAGATAAATATACCGACGTTGTAAATTATAAACAATGACGGTTTTCTTAAATTCCTGACGTAGTATTACTTTAAAACGTCTGTATTTAAATACCGTCGTTGTTTATAATTTACAACGTCGGTATATAAAAATACGTCGTATATTCAAAATAAAACAGATTAAAACATAAATCAAAGACCGTCGTAGTATTCAAAGTGAGACGACGGACTATTGAACAAGCAGACGTAGATGTCCAATTTCATACGGCTGCACAAAATTACCGTCGTTGTATAAGCATTCTAACGTCTAGATAAGATAAAACCGTCGTAAATGTTAATGAAGAAGTGAAAAACTCGATTGAAATATGCATTCTTTTCCAGAAATTGTGCACCACAAATTTCAGTGAAATAGACAGAGAGAGGGAGAGTGTGTGCGTGAGTAAACTTAAAACAAAAATGCAGTTCATAGAGGAATTTAATCCGTCGTATTAATTCTATCTAGACGTCTACTTTATTCAAAAACCGACATCCTATTCATTTTTAAACGTCGGTAAATTAAGCCCGTCGTGGTGTTCATTTTATAACGTCGCTTATTTAAAGATAAACGACGTCTATAACAAAATAAAACACTCTGTTTTTCAAATTTAGAACAGAGTTAGTGAGACTTGCGATTAGTTTTGCCTTCTCTGCAAACCTTTGGATCAGGGATGTTTCCTGTTTTATCTTTTCTTGCCTTCTTCCATAGAACAGCTTGATCGATTTCTTCAATATCGGGCATGGTTTCTACCAATTGGTCCTCCAAACCAACATACCCTTTTCTAGACAACCTATGGTTGTACTCCAATTTCTCCCTCCTCTCTTTCTGCTCAGCATGCTTAGCCTCAAAATCTGGGGTTAACCTTGAAGCTACGAAGGCATCCCATTGCGATTTCTCTATGAACTTATAAAGAAATGGGGTTTCTTTTAATTTCTCCTTGTCATGTGCGAATGGAAGGATATAATGCTTAGTTACGTTATACTTGAAATCCTTCCATTTTTTGGCGGCAGACGACAAGACCAAGTTCTTGTACCTATCCCCAATAACATAGGACATTTGAACAGCTTCCCAAATCTGCTCCCTCACGTCCTTGGGTATTTGAGTCCATTTCTTGTCCACAAGAGGGACTCTGGTGCGTGCCAAAACACCAATGTAAGACTGCATCTCAACAGCAGCCTTGCAAATGTGGCTGATACCGCGGCCAGATTTTGGCTCCTCAACAAATGTGGCTGTGCTCGAGTCTTTCTCGGAGGTTGAGGAAAATCTCATCCTCTTCGAGGGTTTGCTTTGGGTTGATTTTTCTTCTTCCACTTGAGCCTTTGAAACTGATTTGGCTTCATCCGCTTGTGCCTTTGAACCTGATTTGGCCTTTGACGCTTCAGCTTCCTTGTTTTGAGATTTCGAAACCATTTTTAATTAATCTGCAAGAAAAACAACGTCGGTTATTAAAAATAAACGACGTAATAATACCAAACAACGACGGTAACACTAAAAAAGCGACGTCCTGTTAAACTGTCTCTTAGACCATGAATGGAAATAAGACGACGGTTTTATATATTTCATGACGTAAATGTGTATACACTACGTCGGTTACTAATAATAACCGACGTGGTTTAAAATTTACAAAAAGATTGTTCTAATCCCACAAGACGACGGGTTTATCTTGTTTTCCACGTATTAAATGTCACACCATGACTGTTTTTAACCACCGTCGTGCATTTTGCATTCGGTAGAATTTAACGGCTGTTGTGGTGTGTCCGTTCTATCGTCGAAAACAAGACAGAACTGTCGTCTTTTGGCGTCTTGAGAGTATCTACTTATGTATTTAATCAAAACCAGCGAAAGATTTCTTCAATTTGACAGAATCTTGTTTCCAGACAACGACGGCATTCAAATGAAATGTAAAAAAAGGGAAGAGAGTGAGAAAAAACCTTTGGCGTGCAAAGAAAGTTTCCTTTCGACGAAGACGAAGACGAAAATGGTGATTTGGAGATGACGATGAAGATTCAGACGATGATGCTGCTTTTGGGAAATGAGAGGGAAACTACGATACTTTATCGGAGAGAGAAAACCATAGAATATTAGGTCAGGTGATGAAAAGTTTATATATTTTCCCAGAGTTCAATACAACGACGTTGTTATTACAAAACCGCCGTATTATTTAGTTATAACGACGGTATATAATTCATAACGGACGTGGTTATCGCAACTGCCGAAAGACTTTGGGAATTCCGATGTGGTTATGACGGCGCTTTTTTTTATCTAAACTGACGTTGTACTTAGAAATTCAACAACTGTGTATTTTAATAAACCGACGTGGTTACTTTGGTGTTCTGAAAACGACGTCGTTCTCTTTTTAATACTCACCAAATGACTTTTGGATTTCCGATGTAGTTATGACGGCGCTTGTTTATCTAAACTGACGTTGATTATTCAAATATGACGTCGCTATGTATATTAGAACCGACGTGGATATTTACGATAATTTGTTTAAATATGATTTTTTCACGCGTTTTTTAACTCTCGGTTTTCAATTAGGGTTGCAGAATGATTCCTCACAAGAAATTGTCTTTCTGAAAGAAAATGGGTTTGCAGAATGATTCCTCACAAGACCAAGCATGGGTTTGCTACATCCTCTTGTGTAGCAAGGGTGGAACCAGCCTTAGAACCTGCATGGGTTTGCTACATCCTTCTAAGGCTGGTTCCACCCTTGCTACACAGGAGTTTTGAAGTTGATCACTGTGGAAAAGGGGACTACAATGTAACCAGGAATCGAGGAGTGAGCTTTTCACACTTTGTTGATTTTGATTTTATGAAATTATTAGATATTCATCTGTGGCTGTGCAGGAGCTTGAGAACAAGAGGAAGGAGAGGGCCCAGCTTGCATATGAGAGGAAGAAACAGTTGAACAAGCTGAGGGTAAAGGCAGAAAAGAAACCACGATGTATAAAACCAAATTTGTGTACATATATTGTGTAAATATTGATCAATATTTAACACGAAGAGATTTGCCTTTTAAGATGAAAATGTTGTTGAGGATTGAGAATTAAATTTTGTTTTGTGTTATGAAAGATATTACCAAAATAAAAGAAAAATTAATTAATTTTAAAAAGCTATAAAAATAAGACGGCGGTTTACAGAGAAGGCAGACGTATAAATTGAAAAAATACGACGGTAATTTGAACTTAGGACATGGTAAATAAACACGACAGTAGTGTTGTAGGTACCGTCGTAGTATACTCCAAAATAATAAGTCGATAAATTAATCTCTCGCGTCATGGTATATTATTTAACACGTCGTTTTTTGGTAATATACCGACGTCTATTACATTACATTATACGACGTGGATTCCATTAAAGAATAACCGACGTGGTTTTTAAAATTACACGGCCGTATGTCTATAAGCACCGCCGTAAGTTTAAAAGATTTATTGTATAAATTTGACTCTTTCTTTCAGTTTCAGTTTTCATTTAGGGTTCCAAGTTCTTCTGGTCTCTCTGGAGGCTCGTCTTCCTCTCTCACATACACACATGCATCATCACTCTCTCTCACATCTCAAAGACAATAATTTGGATGTTAATGATGTATGCGTTTTGGTGTATCTCAAAGACACCAAAACACACACATCATTAACTTTCAAAACATTGTCTTTCTCAAAGTTTGCAGTAGTCAGTTCAGTTCTGGTTTCTTTTTGGATTTTGTGTATTTAAAATATTGTCTTTCTCACTTTGGTGGTTCGATTATGATCAGGATCCAAAGATCTCAAAGGTAAGTTATCATACCTCTTGGGATCTCATTTTAATTTTCGTAGGCTACCAAAATTAAAAAATAATTAAATCTCAAAAAGAAATAAAAATTAAGACGGCGGTTTATAGAGAAGGCACCGTCGTAGTATACAGACGTGGATTCCATTATATTATACGACGTGGATTAAGAACAGTTGGTCGTGTTTAGTTAGGAGTTAACACGGCAGGTTTTTTGGTGAACTGTCGTCTTTATTTTCTACGTCGGTGGATTCATACCTGCTGTCGTTGTTTTTTGGTCAGATTTTAACTCTGAAGAAATCCTTTTTAAAAAAACGACGCTTTTTTATTTGTATGCGTCGTCTTTTAAAAATATTCAACAGTAAGGCACTTATCCACGACTTTTTTTTTTTATACTGTCATCGGTTTAAATACAACGACGGTTTTATGTTCTGCCGTCGTCTTTTTCTGATCGTCTTTTTCTCTTTTTGTAGTAGTGGAGGAGGGTGCTTATGATCATGATAATCTTCATCATTTTGGGTATTCAGTGGTCTACAGATTTAGAATCTGCAGCGGTTTCGACCCTGCATTTATAGGGAGCTACCTTAATGGAGTGGTTGAGTTAGCCACATCATAGAATCCCAGTCTAGATCTCATCCCACCTCATCAATTTCTTTACAGGGTCCCTATTATTGGTTTAGTAATTTCCACTGGCGTCAAAATTTGTAGCAGGCTTTGTTTATGGCGCACACTTATAGGAGGACCTTTAAGGTTGGAGCCTGCTTAATTTGCATAATTAATTATACTCTGTGTGTACTAAGTGCCAAGTTAAGATGAGATTTAATACTAATTGTTTGCAGCCAGCAAAGAAAACTTTACCAACTTTTTAGAGTTACAGTTGTGTCAGGACCAGAAACAATTGATACACAAGTAGGAGGCAGAATCTAAGGCTAGATGTTAACGTTCATAAAATAGGAGCATAATATATACATATACACACATACGTATCTGTACAGCAACATGGCAGGAACACTTGTCAATGAATATGTTAGAAAATGATAAAATGGCTAAGAGCTCTCGAGTTGAATCATGTTGAAGAATATAAGTCATCTCGGAAACTTGCTAAAATAAAATACAAGATATAATGAATAGTGTTGACGTGAGTTAACGTATTAAATCAAGGAGATTTATTTCCTAAGTTAATTAGGTGATTTACTTCCTTATTTTATATAGTTGACACATCCTTGTGTAATTAGGAGATATTCTCCTAATTAATTACTGTAACTATTTCCTTGAGCACCCTTGTAGACTCTTATATTTACCTCCTTATTTAGAAGAATACAATTAATCTAAAGTATCCAAACTATATTCATATTTTAACATGGTATCAGAGAAATCAATCCTAGGTTGTCTCTAAGCCCTCAAATCATACCCTCAAATTTCAAACCCAAACCCTAAATCAAATTCCTTACCTCTCAAATCAAATCCTATTATCAATCTCCTTAAACACATATCTCTCAAATCAAATTCCTAAATCAAATTCCTCAAATCAAAATTCTTCAAATCAAATTCGCCAAATTCTCAAATCAACTCTTTAACCCCAAACACACACTCATATCAAATCTTACTTTCGTTGTGATGTCAGGACCCCTATGATTCTCTCCCTCCTTGCAAACTCATAGAAGCATGCGGTTGATCCTGCTGAACTGGCTACCCGGGCTCGTGCTTCTCTCACCACCACCAAAGGTTATGCTTTTCATGTCCTCTCCAAAGCCCACATGGATTATTGACTTGAGTGCTACACGGATCACATGATATTTGATCCTGGCCAACTTATTGGTCGCAAACCATCCACTCCTCAGGTGGAGGTTAACGCTATCTCTATCTCTCTCCAACTCCATACATCTAGATTTTATATTGATTGTTCCATCTCTGTTTCTACGGCAACTACTTAACGAGCTATTTCAGATATGAAACTTGTTAAAACAGCTCTTCACAACAAGATGAAGAATGAGTTTCTAGCAAATTCTATGATTGTCTACATTGAAAAAGAACTTGTTGACAGTATCGATTCATATGCAATAACAGAAGATTTCAATTCTCTCCAAGATCACAGGGCACAACTTGAATAGATACACTTTTAATTATGGTGTTCAACATATATTCATCTTGATCATATCAATTTTTTGTTGTTGCATTTAATATGTATTTGTTTTATGCTAAATCTTATTGAAAATTAGTCATACCTATGAATTAGTGTGGTTTATATTATTTAAGGTGTATTTTATTTGGGAGTTTCACTAAAATACCCAAAATGGGGGCTGAAATTATAAAAATACCCAACACCCAAAACACTTTATAACCATACCCAAAACCCATCATTACACACACTCAAAACCCATTTATAAACACACCCAAAAAATATACAATTGTTGATTGTGGGGTTGATTTTGGGTATGTTTCTATGTTTAAATAGTGCTTGGGTATTTTTATAAATACATGTCTAGGATTGGGTATTTTTATAAATATCTAATTTTATTTTAACTAATTTTTTTTTACTAGCCTACCCATCGAAAAATTAGTGATTCCACCATTGCTCCCCCTTTCATCCAACTAGCCTAAGGCTTTTATAACTGGTTGCCTCTCAAGGCATTGCACCATTCTAATAAAACACATTAAAATAATGTCTTCCCCTTTTCCACAACTTAATATCTATAATTGACAAAACTCAATATAGCAATTGAATACAAGAATTGGTCAAACAAAATTGACGAAAACGACTTTTGGATTCAAATCCTTTAATGCCAGCGGCATTGAAAATAATTAAATATGTATGGAATTACTACACCAAAGCTTTAAGAATAAAGCTGCAGAAAAGCCTTTAAAATTATAGTATAAAATATCGTTAATATCAACAAAATATCGAGAATATTATCATTTTTTTGGGGTCAAAGATACTTCGGAACGTATCCATACACATATCATATAATTATCAATAATATTGGAAAATATCGACGTTGATAATTTTTCTCACACTTCAACAACATTTGGCCAAAATATCGCTATAATATTGATAATATAGAGATGATGAAGACAATGAAAAACTTGAAGAGTTAACACCCCCTGAGGTTTTTTTTTTTTTTTTCACAAACCCCCCCAGCTCTCAAAAATTACACGAATACCCCCTAAGGTTTTAGTTGTTTTTACAAAACCCCTTTTCGTTTATTGTTTGTCCAAAAATTGATGATTTCATTGAAAAAAAATTGTACAAATGACAAAATTAACCTCAATGAAGTATATAGAATCTAATCTCAAAGGCCAACTTTGTCATTTGGAGAATTATTTTTGTATAAAATCATCAATTTTTGGATGAAAAATCAATGAAAAGGAGTTTTATGAAAACAATTTAAAACCTCTTAATTCTTTGGTACTCAGATATACCGACGGTCCATAAAACTTTGAGTGCACCTACTGAACCTCTCAAAATATTTTGGTACTTAAATATGAGTCTGCAATGGTCTATGAAGCTTGAGTACATTTGCTGAAGCTATGAACAACATAATAGCCCTTAATTCATTAAATTAATTTAATAAATGCTACGTATGTCACAATACTCTTACTCCCTTTTTGTGCATTCCTAATGGATGAAATCATGCTTGCATATCCAAGTTGTCACTATATCTTCTCAATTATCAATAGGAACCTCTTTAACACAATAAGAAGTCTCCATCAAAATTTTATACCTAGACCATCACAACTCGGACCCATTTTTATCATGTCAAAAATGAAGACAAAATGAATTAGTCCCAATAATAATACATCAACATATAGGGTAAATTACTCAAATGATCTCCAAACTTGTACGCGATTTACATTTGGGGGCCTGAATTAAATTTTTCGTTCAAATGGTCTATCAACTCTATATTAATTACTCAAATGGTCCCACCGTCTAATTTTCTGTTAGATTTAACCAAATTTTAGGGTAAATAATGACCAATTTGCCCTCATATTTAACGGAAATATTGACAGAAAGTAACGGTGGGACCATTTGAGTAATTAATATAGAGTTGATGGACCATTTGAACGAAAAATTTAATTCAGGCCCCAAAATGTAAATCGCGTACAAGTTTGGGGACCATTTGAGTAATTAACCCTCAACATATATTTCCTTTATAAATGAATTGTGATCATAAAAGCAAATTTTACTCCAAATGAAAAAGCATACCCAAATGTGCTTTTCATATCCTCCTCTGAACCACTCCAATCACTATTGCAAAATCCAATTAAGACAATAGATTTTCCAGACACATATTCAATGCTAAATTCTAGAGTTCCTTGTACGTACCTCAATACTCTTCTTGCAGCTTCAAAATCCTTCTTTGAAGGACCATGCATAAATCTAGCAACCAAAGTACCTGAATACATGATGTCATGCCTAGTTGTTGTTAAATACAATAAACACCCAACTATTTTCCTGTAGGTCTCCTCATCTGCAAGTTCACATTCATCTTTCTCTTTTAAGTTTCTTAGTTGGAACCAGTGGTGTGCTAACTCGTTTGCAGTCCTTCAATACAAACTTGTTAAGCATAGTCTTGGCATATTTCTGTTGATGAATAAAAATTCTCCCTTTTTTCTAGATTACTCCTATTCCAAGAAAGTGATGCAACAAGCCAAGATCGGTCATCTCATACTTGTTCATCATATACTCCTTGAACTCTTTCAACATCTCAATGCTGCTTCCAGTGTAAACAATATCATCCACATATATTGACACCATGATTGTATCCATACCTTCTTTGGGCACATACAGTGTAGCTTCACTTCTACTTCTTTGAAATCCACACTTGAGTAGATGAGTGTCAATCTCACCATATTAGGCCCTTGGTGCCTGCTTCAAACCATAGAGGGCCTTTCTTAACTTATAAACCTTATCTTTTGCATCCTTAACTTCAAATCCTTCAAGTTGTTCAATATAGACTTTCTCCTTCAACACTTCATTTAGAAAAGTTTCCAATTTCTTTGTGCTGCCAACACAATGAGGGTTCTAATTGTATCCAACCTTGCCACTAGAGCTAGGTTTCGTTGAAATCAACCCTTGGCTTCTATGTGTATCCCTTAACTACAAGCCTTGCCTTGTGCTTTTGGATAGAATCATCAAGACTCAGCTTTGTCTTGAAGATCCATCTTCCACCCACTACTAGTTTGTTACTAGGTCTTTCAACCATCCCCCATGTTGAATTCTTTTCAATCATTGAGATCTCTTGCCTCATAGCTTGATTTCATGCCTCATCTTAAGTTGCTTCAACAAAGTTTTCAGGTTGCACAATACTTACTTTACATTATGCAAAAACTTCATTTTAAGTTCTTCCACTTCAAGGGTGTGTGATCATAGAGCTCAGATGTTTCAATCTCACAAGGATTTGGTCCTGGTGAAGCTTGTCTCCTCTCTTGGGCTAATGTAGTGACTACAATTGGTGATCATCTGACACTTGGTGATTCTAGAGCTTGATTAGGTGATTCAAACTCCTCTTCCCCTTCAATTATTCTTGATTCCTCACTGTTATCCCAAGGAATTGACATGTGCAACTCTTCATTTGCTTCCTAATTCCACAAAGATTTATCATCAAATATCACTCCTTGACACTATTACTTTATGAGTTCTTAGATTAAACACCTTATACCCTTTCTCACAACTTCCATACCCAACAAAAACTCTCGTCTCACCAATTTCTTCTAATTTATGCCTCAGCTGGGATGAAATGTGAGTATAGCAAAGAGAACCAAATATTCTTATATGCTTTACTCCAGGGTTTCTTCCACTTAATGCCTCAAAAGGGGTTTTATTCTTGAGAACACTTGTAGGGCATGTATTGAGAATATAGACTGAGTGTTAACTGCTTCTCCCTAAAATTTGATTGGCATTCTGTTTTCATAAAGCATTGTCCTAGCCATCTCCATAATGGTCCTATTCTTCCTCTCTACAACTCCATTTTGTTGAGGAGAATAAGCAACTGTTAATTGCCTTTCAGGCCCCAAGTCTTCACCAAACTTACTGAATTCAGTTGAAGTGTATTCACCTCCTTTGTCTGTTCTTAACTTCTTGATCTGAAGCCCACTTTGTAACTCCACCATGACCTTGAATCTTTTGAACACTAAAAATACAATTGATTTGTGTTGCAAGAAAAACACTAAACACATCCTTGTATGATCATCAATGAATGTAAGAAAACATCTATTTCCTCCAATTGTAGTGACCTGCATTGGACCACACACATCTTAGTGCACCAACTCCAATGGTTGTGAAGCTCTCCACACCTTATTTTTATCAAAAGCTTCTTTGTGAGTTTTACCCATTGCACATCCCTTACACACATCTTCAAAATTCTCTAATCTAGAAAGTCCAAGCACTATTTCTCTATCTTGTAGCATCTTCATGCCAACATAGTTTAAGTGTCCAAATCTCCTATGCCATTTCCATGAGTGATCCTCAACTATTTCTTTATTTGCCATCACAAGGTTCTTGAATTCAAACTTCATAGGAAAACACATATTTCCTTTCATTAGAACACTAGCAACCAACTCTTTCAATTCTCTGTCAGCATATATATTCACTATGAAGTCACCAAATAGTAGCCAGTGGCCATGTTCAATCATTTCTCCAACACTTAGAAGATTTTCATCTAAGCCTGGCACTATCATCACCTCTTATATATATCTAGGACCATCTTTCAGCTCAATCACAAGTGTCCCCTTTCTAGAAGCTTGAACTAATTCCCTTGTTGCCATCTTCACCTTGCACTTCACACTTTTGTCAATGTTAGAGAGCAATAATTCATGAGATGTCATGTGGTTACTGCACCCAATATCAACATACCAAACACCCATGTCAGTTGGTTTTGAAGGTGAGTGAGAGGCATAGAACATGTTCGTTGTCTCTACTGCTTAATTCTTTGCAAAATGTGCCACTGGTCCAAGCTTATTTAGTATATTGCTAGTGTAATTTCTAGTAATTTGACCAAACTTGCTGCATCTGTAACATTTGACTTTATCCTTGAACCAACATTCACCATAGTGCAACTTGTTGTAGTGCTTACAGGTTCCTTTGTTCTAATCATTCTTGTTAGATTGACCATTCCTTCAACTTTTATTTTTCCAGTTTTGCTTCCCACCCGAATTGCATTTATTCACCCACTTCTTCCCTCCAGTCTTCCAACTCTTCTTGGACTGACCACCTCTAGTAGAGGATGAGGAACTGGCTCTCTTCACACTCATACTAGCAAATGCCTTCTCAACAGTATTCTCAGGAATGCCTGTCAAGCCTTTGCTCAAAAACTTTCAAGGTTGCCACAACTTCCTGCACTTCTATTGCATCTAGATCCTTGGTTTGTTCAATAATAGTGCATACATGATCATATATTTTGGTAAGACTTATCAACAACTTGTGCACCATTCTATTCTTAGATAAATCTTCTTCAAAGTTTTTAATTTGGGCACCCATGGTTTTCATTTCATTTATCAATTTAAATAACCTAGTCAAATAAGCAGAGAGAGATTCATCTTCACGCATATGAGTATACTCGAAATCTCTTCTTAAACCTAGTAATTTGACTGACCTTACATGATAATCTCCTCTGTATTCTTGCTGGCTCCTTTTGCAGTCACCTGATTCGAAATTCAGGGAAAGAGCTCATTTGAAACAGCTCATTGGATGAGATCTAGAGTCTTTGCATCTTGTTTTAGGAGCTCAGACAACAACTTGTCCGATGTCTCTATCTCCTTCATCTTGGCTTTTGGATCTGGAGTTGGTACTCCTTCTTCAACCAGCTCTTAGATCCCATACAAACTGAGGATCATCGTCATTTTCATCCTCCAGAGCTCATAGTTTTTTCCATTGAAAATTGGAGTTTGTGACTCCCTTTCAAACTGAACTAGCCATATGAAACTAAATTGATTTGGGTATGAGGATTTTGCATTGAAAGTTTCAAATACTCACGGCAGAATCGACACCCAGATTCAAGATCGAACCTGGCTTAGTGATACCATGTTAAACTCTATGATTTTATTTTGGATTTTCTAGGAGAAAAGAGAAGAAGAAAGAAGGAGACTGCAAAATTGAATATGCTAGAGCAATATGAGCTCAGCTATTCTCATCTATATGTCAAAACAATTTACATCAAGGATCATTGCCTATGTATGACACTTGGCTCTTCTTATTTCAGCCACAAAATCTCAACCATTCAAGTGATCTAAGCTATTACTTAGTCACCACAAGCAGTAAAACAATAAATCAGTAAACCCATTTACACATCAACATTGCGTACTTTTTTCTTTTTTTTTTTATTTATAAAAAGTCCACGATGTCGTTTTGGACCAAGGCAAAAAAAAAATAGAGATAAAGCCTTATATTCTATGGAACCTGCTGCCAAAGTGCAATTTGTATTATTAATAATTTCATAAATAGAGTCTCCACATTCACTCATTTGTGCGTCAAGAACAAAGCAATCAGATAAGTCAATTTTCTTCTCTTCATTTTATACACACTTCCATTTATAAGCATGTAAAGATATTAACTGTTTTTTTTTTGGGTTACAAATAATATATAAGCCCTAATACAAAAATAACCCAACAACATTTTTTTGAAATGATAGAGAAGGGCAGAATAGATGACACATAAAATTAAGGAACAATTAGGGTTTTCAATCCAACTATGCCTATTCGGAGAAGAAGGCAGCCACATGTATATCTGGTGTTGACGGGTCCGGAGGTGGAGGTGGTGAAGGTACAGGACGTTCAAAATTCTCTACAGTGTCGGAGGTGCTTGCTATCTTATGGGTGGGTGGTGAAGTTGTAAACCTTATAGGATTTGTTTCCACCAAGTTGTGGCTTGCTTGACTCTCTCCGGCACGAGAATCAGAGCCTTGTTTCTTGATACTGTGATTGTGACGACTGAGGAGGAGGAGGCTGATATGGTGGCATTGGCGGAGGCGGTGGTGACCTGGCCTTTCATAAATTGGTATTGTGGTGATGAATTCACGTAGAGCTTTTTCTGTGTAACAGTGTAAGAATTAGATAGTAAGAGTTTGAGAAGAAAATATTATTCCTATTAAAAAGACCCTTCAAAACAATCTAATTCTAAATGCAATTATGTTGTCATTTTAAATCAGTGCATGCAATGGAGATTTAGGGTAGTGCTTTTTCTGGATTCTCCAACTTACTACACTACTTTTTTCAAATAATAAAAAAATATTTCCACATATCCTATGTATATTAAATGGTATACCAGTCAATTGGTGTACTCGGAACTTGCAAAAATTTCCCTATATAATGATTGCGAATACTTGAAAATTTATAAATGTGTACACAGATTTTTCAAGTATTTAATATAAAATTTTAAAAGAATTTCTGGGAATTGTGGGGGCCACATCAATTCCAGGCCTATATTAAGCCCCATGTGTTCATACAAAAAAACAGTGTATGCAACACTGTTTTAGCACAATTAATTGAAGTAAGAGAGTTAGCCGATTTTACTACAGATCGATAAAGATATAGGAAAAAAAGCTATAAATCGATGAATATGTTGATTTTACCTTTGAAAGTCCTTGCTCGAGCAAAAGTGCTAGTGCTGTAAGTTCCAAGAATAGCAAAACGACATAAGAATTAGAAAGCGATCGACACGTGTGTTTCCTTTACGGGATCAGCGCGCCTTATGGTTGAATAATTTGAATAAGGCAGAGCCTTTATATACACTAGAACCTTAGCACATGCTCACGCACCTATCAATTGGTTTTTTTTAAAAAAAAATTTAATTTTAATTTTAGAATTAAGAAAAGATAACATCGGTAGTTATGTTCCATAAAAGTTGGACCTATTATCTGATTTTGTTTTTATTTTTATTTTTTTAATATAAAAAATGTGAATTTACTATATTATCCTCATTTAATTAATAATTTCAATTCTTAACGTTTGAATTAACCAAGGGCATTTTTTGGTATTTTGAATGTTTAACCTTTCTCTGCCTTTTGCTTTATATTTACTAGTCTCTCCGCATGCGCTCCCGCGCCTGTGAGAGGCTTTTTTAAAAAATTTTAAAATTTATTTTAGAATTAAAGAAGATAATGGATAGTTGTGTTCCATAAAAATAGGATTAATTATTTGATTTTTCTTTTAATTTTAATTTTTTTAAAATAAAAAAGTGTGAATTTACCATATTATTCTCATGTAATTAATAATTTTAATTCTTAATGTTTGTATTAACCAAGGGCATTTTCTGGTATTTTGAATGTTTCACCATTCTCTACATTTTGCTTTATATATATAGATAGATACAGCAGTTTACAACAGCTAATATGGAAATAATTTAATGCAATGTAAGGACCCTAAGTCAACTTTACATACTAGGAAACTAAATCAAATACATAATATTGTTTGGGAAAATAAGTGATCTCATTTAGGAGGAGATCACGATCTCAGCATCAAGAGAAGATTGAGAAGATTCGGCTTCCGTTATACATGGACTGAGCTGCTTAGATTTATCTCAATCAAGCCTTAAGGGAAGTCGGTTCTTGATTTTTAGAGAGGGTTCCTTAATAGATCTAAGGTCTTGAGCTTGTTTATGTATTTCGTGTAAGAACCTTCTTTGCTTAGTGGACTGCTTAGTCAGATGATGACTTCAGTTTTTCTTAGTGGTGTCCTTTCTAGGTGAACATTTTTCCGGTGTTCGTTCTTCATTGCTTCACTACTCATGCTTTGTTTAATACTCTTGCAATTTCCGAATAGATGCACACACATTGTTCGCTACTTGTGATGTCTATGCCTTGGGTTTTCCAGACTTACGGCTTTTATACCGGAATTTGCATGGCCCTATGTGGATATGAGTAGATGTACACTTTGGGCGCTTGTTGTTAAGGGTGTAATCCTTGTATTTTGATTAGCCTCCCTCTATGCTTACTATATGTACTTTCGTATTTGTATTAACCCTATGTGGTTATTTGTGTTTGTATGGGCCTTAGCAACTAACTGTCTTTAGGCCTAATTTATAAATGCAATCAATAACATTTCTCTATTTGAAAAAAATAAAATATATTTTTTAAAGAAGTGCGTGCACATATTTATATATTGATCCAATTAAAATGAACAAATGTGCAGCAAACACATAAAGGTGTACGGTTCACCCTCGTTAACTATGAACGGCTTTCATTTTGCGGTTCAAAATTAATCCGCATTTTCGAACACTGGTTGACTACTACCTACCACCACTCACAATACCACTCAATTCAATATGAATAATGCACGATTATAATATAGATGAAGGCAGGATTTGGTCTTTACCTGTCAAAACTCTTGCATGAGCAGCTCTGATTATTAGTCATTTATTTGGCGCGCAATACTCGCTACCGCATTCACACAACATATCCCGGTGGCCGTCCACGAATGGCCGTTGGATTTCCGGGGCAAAACAAATATAGATGAAGGCAGGATTTGGTCTTGACCTGTCAAAACTCTTGCAAGAGCATCTCTGATGCAAGTTCCCAGAAAAGCAAACATAATGATTATGAAGGAACCTCTCATCATTGAAGCATTCATGTTACCCTAACTACCTAGAATTTTATGGGATCCAATTGAAATGAAGTTACTTATAGACCAATGTAATATGTTAAAAAGATAATCCACATTTTCGAACACTGGTTGACTACTACCACCACTTACAATACCACTCAATTCAATATGAATAATGCACGATTATAATATAGATGAAGGCAGGATTTGGTCTTTACCTGTCAAAACTCTTGCATGAGCAGCTCTGATTATTAGTAATTTATTTGGCGCGCAATACTCGCTACCGCATTCACACAACATATCCCGGCGGCCGTCCACGCATGGCCGTTGGATTTCTGGGGCAAAACAAATATAGATGAAGGCAGGATTTGGTCTTGACCTGTCAAAACTCTTGCATGAGCATCTCTGATGCAAGTTCCCAGAAAAGCAAACATAATGATTATGAAGGAACCTCTCATCATTGAAGCATTCATGTTACCCTAACTATACCTAGAATTTTATGGGATCCAAGCGAAAGGCGCTAGTTAACTAGAACACAAAGCATGACTGTGTATACGTATAACTAAGAGCTCTGGTTTGATTCATTGTATGTTATTGAAAATACAATTATATTAAGGGTAAGAAAATCACATGGAATTCTGAATGCTTTGGTTCCAAAGTAGTGATAATTAATTATGTGTCACCATGCATAGAGGAAGACAGGAAAAGTTTGATGATCAGATTCAGCAGCACCGGTCCAAGTGCCAACAAATAGCAAACACAATCATCAGATTCAGCAAGACATCTCTCATCCTTGAAGCATTCATGGTTTCCTACAAATTGCAAGATTGTCATTTAATTTGTGTTCCGAAACTGATTTTGAAAAATTATGATACAATTCTTATAGGGAGCTGATTTTCCCACTCCTCTTTTGTGGACTTACACTGCCTTTTAAAAAAAAAATACTTTTTAATCAATTTTGTTCTTTTTTGTTCTTTATCTTTCCTATTCCACCCTTACCCTTCCTTATTTTCTTTTTACTTCACTTTTATATTATTTCCTTTTCTTTATACTTAATTTTACTACTTGCACTCCATTTTCAATATTTTTTTTCCTTTCATCGAGTAAAATAAATTAAGTATAAAAAAAATCATATAAAAGTGAAGTAAAAAGAAAGTAATGCATGATAAGGGTAGAATAGGAAAGAGTCTTAATAAAAAAGAACAAAATTGATTAAAAAGTATTAAAAAATAAAAGGGAGTGTAAGTGAACAAAAGGGGAATGGGAAAATCATTCCTTCTTATATTCTTATAGTATATTTAAGATCAAAAATTCAACATTGAGTTTGAAATTTGTGTCGATTAGACTATTTCCATTAGGAAGACTTTTCATTTATTTGGGTTGTCCATATTTCTAAATATGGTTTAATGCTATGAAACCAATTAGTGTAGTAACGTAGTACGGTGACATGGTATAACTCGTCCACGTGTTATAATACAAGTCAGGAGTACAATATCCACCCAAACCGACTGATGCAATCCAATTCGCTGAAATCAACAAGGCATAGAACCCCTTTGATCTTGGTTATTCACATCTAGAGAATCATTGAAGGTTTATTGTTTTCTTTTGTATTCTTCATCATTCTTGCTATCACGCGCTGCATCAGTTGGTAATCAAAGACTGGTTGGTTTACCATGCCGCCAAGGAGGGGACGTGGTGGAAACGATCAAGATGATTTTGAACGTTTGGCGCAGCAAGTTGAGCGCCTTATCCAATAGATGGGGACTTTAATGGTTCGTTAGCAACAGGAAGAAGATGATTATGAGAGTGAAACAAACCCTTTCAGTGAAGAAAATCACAGGGACGAGGTTCGACACAATGACAATTATGGTACGAGGCGTTGGGAAGCGGGTTTGAGAATTGATATTCATGAATTTCATGGCAGCTTTCAACCTGAGAATTTTCTTGATTGGCTTAATTCTGTAGAAGAGGTACTATAGAGTTTAAGGATGTTCTTGAAAATAAAAAAGTTTCCCTTGTAGCAACCAAATTTTGTGGGCGTGGTGGCAACCCTTCTGCGGTAGGGAAAAGAGAAGATTGAAACTTGGGAAAAATTGAGAAAGCATATGCGGTCAACCTTTCTACCACCCAATTACTCAAAATTAGTGTATCAACAACTTCAAAATTTGAGATAAGGAAATCGTACGGTGGCTAAGTATACCACCGAATTTTATGAGTTAGTGGCTAGAAGTGACCTTGCTGAGACAGATGAGCAGTTAGCATCGTGATATACCTTGAACCTCTTCGATCCATTCTTAGTAGTGGAGGCGCAACAAAGAGCCTTGCAGTTGGAGAAACATATGAGTCGAAAGGCAAATAACAGAGGGGCTTGGTCTGGAAATAGCTAGAATAACCATGGTGGAGGAAGCAATTCAGCCCCTTTTCGTGCTTCCACTTCACTAGTTCATAACCCGAAGTCATTCGTGAGTGCTCCCTCTAGCAAGGCACAAACTGTGGGACCCAAACGTACTGCTTTTCGTTGTTTTAAGTGTGGGAAAGCTGGACATTGCTTAGCAGAATACAGGAAAGGAGATAGAGTTGGTAAGGGTTTAATCATTGAACATGATGAAAATCAATTACAAGAGTATCATGATTTCGAACATGGTCTGGTTTATGATGATGAACTCAATGATGTTGTGGAGGAATATGTGATTTGGGATGATGGCCCATTGCTCATGGTGAGAAGAACTTGTTTTACTCCTCGTGAAACAGAAGGTAGTGATGGCTGGCTTCGCAATAATGTTTTCCAGTCCACTTGTACTATTGGTGGCAAGGCATACAAGTTGGTAATTGACCTCGGAAGTTGTGAAAACGTAATATATGAAGAAGCCATCACAAGTTGATCAATTTTCTAAGATGACTCATTTTATCTCATGCAAGAAGACTACAGACACAATCAATGTAGCCTAGCTTTTCTTTCGAGAAATGTATCGACTCCATGGGTTGCCTACTCTATTGTGTGCTTCTGGAAGCTTGCTAATACAAAATTAAATTTTAGTAGGGCCTCTACCATCCTCAAACTGATGGGCAGATTGTCAATCGATCCCTTGGAAATTTACTAAGAAGCTTGGTGGGAGATAATTTGAAGTCATGGGATCAAAAGTTGAGCCAAGCAGAATTTGCTTCTGATCACTCTATCAATAGGACCACTAGGTTCAGTCCATTTTTTGTTACTTATGGCTATAACCTAAAGTGTCCTCTTAACCTTGCACCAATTCCATATTTGAAGTGAGTTAATGTCAAGGCAGAAAAATTTGTGGCTACACTTCAACAAATTCAGTCAACAACAAAGCAGCGGCTTGAGGATGCCAATGCGAAATACAAGCAAGTGGCTGATGTGAAACGCCGACATGTCGAATTTGAGGTAGGTGGCTTTGTTTGGGCTATCTTGACTGAAGATCATTTTCTGGCTGGGGAATACAACAAGTTGGGTGTAAGAAAGATTGGTCCAATGGAGATTGTGGCTAAGATTAATCCAAATGCTTACCACCTCAAGCTTCCTAGTCACATACGTACTGCCGATGTGTTCAATGTCAAACATCTCTTTCCTTACTATGGTGATAGTTTTGACGAGGAAGATTTGAATTTGGGGAGGAATTCTTCTCAAACCCGGGGAGGATGATGCAGCATGCATCGCTCATAATGTTCTGTTTTAATTTGACAAGCTTAAGATGCATAATTAATGTTCTAGGAATCTGTTTTAGGCAAACAGTTTTGTTTTCCTATTTCAATTAGAATTGGGAGTTTGGTTTAGGAAGTAAGTTTGTTTTCCTATTTCAGCTAGGGTTTGGAGTTTGGTTTGTTTTCCTTAAGTATAAAAACTATTTTATAGCTAATTGTAAGATAGTTTTTGACGTTGAATATCAAACTTAGAGAATTCTCTCTATTTTCCTATCAACTTGGTATTCCGCTGGAATCAACAAAGCATAGAACCCCTTTGTTCTTGGTTATTCTCATCTAGAGAATCACAAAGGATTGAAGGTTTATTGTTTTATTTTGTATTCTTCATCATTCTTGCTATCACACGCTGCTTCACTATACTATGACACCATACAATAATTTCTCGTATGAAATATTGGGAGTTTTGGAAATAACGGTGGTCCAATAAATGGAGAGATTGTTTTTTGGTAAATAAGAATAAAAAGGGATATTTTTGGGGGTAATATGGGCATTGAGAAAAGTCACAATATCCACCTCAAGAAATGAGCTAATTTCAGCATGATCAGGAATGAAAATTTTGATATAAACTCAAAAAATGGAGAAATTACCACGTGTATAGTGCACCAAGTCAACTCGTGATACTTCCACTTAAAATTTGCTATATCTTTTTCTTTTCTTTTTTTTGAACTCAGTCACATGGTATCACCCGTCCACGTGTTATAATACAAGTGAATATTTATTGATAATATATTCTAAAAGTGGGAAATATCAACCTTATCATTGATCCGTATTAGAACGCGCGAACAAGTTATACTACGTAACCTATATTTCAGTACCACACACTAATTTCTCGTATTAAATATTGGGAATTTTGGAAATAACTGTGGTCCAATAAATGGAGAGAGTGTTTTTTTCTGGAAAATAAGAAATAAAAAGGGATATTTTTGGGGGGTAATATGGGCATTGAGAAAAGTCAAACTCTGTGCTTGTATCCTCTGTTATTCAGGACCTTGGAGAAGTATTTGAACTCAAAGATATGGGCAAGCTTAAGTATTTTCTTGGTCTCGAGGTACAATATCAAGCTAATGGAAAAGTGTTTGTTAATCAAGATTTAATAAAGAAAGCTGCAATGGACACATGTAAACCTTGTAGCACACCCTCAAGTTTTGAAAGATGATTGCTAGCTGATCTTACACTCTATTGCAGTATTGTAGGTGCCCTTCAATACTTAGCTTTTACTCGACCAGACATAGCCTTTGCAGTTAACACAATGAGATACTTGGTATTGTCAAACGAATTGTTAGGTATCTGCAAGGAACATTGAAGCATGGTATTCCTTTCTCCCCTGGTTCTATGCTTCTCTTAGGGTTTTGTGATGCGGATTGGGCTGGAGATGCTAATACTCGCAGATCCACCACAGGCTATGTTGTTTTTTGTAGTGACAACTTATCAGCATTAGCTCTTAGTGCTAATCCTGTGCTTCACTCACGTATTAAGCATATGGAAATAGATTTTCATTTCCTTCGTGAGAAAGTTCAGAACAAAGATCTCACTGTTCAATATGTTCCTACTGATGAACAAATTGCCGACATTCTCACCATAATTAATGCGAATATATGACTTTTAAAATATAACGCATATAAATTATTATTTTGGTTACCTTATTATATCATTGAATATATATATCCCCTGCAGTTTGAGACGAGACTACTTCTATTGTTTGTTTGTGATTGTTGACCGTATCATATGTGAATTATATAGAGGTTATATGGCTTCAAATTCAATGGTTGCTGGTTGTTCAACTCAAATTAAAGTCAATCTAAGCAATCGATTATTCGCACTAGTAATGAAAAGTCGAAGTTAAACATGGGAGAAAGCCATGAACAGATACTTGGACCATTGAACCCGTCACCCACATGTAAGTGGAGTTGGATAGAGTCAATTAACATGCGGGAAGTGCGTGTCAAATGGCTAGTATATATTGAAAGCTGAATTGGTTGGGGAGGGGGGGTTTAAATAAGTAGTGTGTAGCATAATGGAAGAATCTTAGCGACTATAAATTACGTATAGTCAACCCTAATAAAACACATAAATTGGGTTGAGAGAATTTCAATTGAGATGGGGTTACAAATGGTCAATTTTTATCACTACTAAACAGAGCCATTCCTTCTTTAAAAAAAAACAGACCATAATTAATCGGAGATACCGTGAAAAAACAGAGCAACTTTGTACTGGAAATGCTCTGTTTTTTATGCATACTCTTACAAATGTACATTTTGGTATTGTCAAACTAATTCTAAGGTATCTGCAAGGAACATTGCAGTATGGTATTACTTTCTCCCCTGGTTCTATGCTTCTCTTAGGGTTTTGTGATCCGGATTGGGTTGGAGACCTTAATACTCGCAGATCCACCACAGGCTATGTTGTTTTTCTTGGTCATAATCCCATATCTTGGTCTTCAAAGAAGCAGGTTTCAGTTTCTCGTAGCCCCACAGAAGCGGAGTATCATGCTCTTGCTCATTGTGCTGCAGAGATTTCCTCGATTTGACAAGTTTTATGTGACCTACATATGTTCATTCCAGAAGCTCCAGTCCTGCTTAGCTCTTAGTGCTAATCCTGTGCTTCACTCACGTATTAAGCATATGGAAACTGATTTTCATTTCTTTCGTGAGAAAGTTCAGAACAAAGATCTCATTGTTCAATATGTTCCTACTGATGAACAAGTTGCCGACATTCTCATCAAAGGTCTTCATAGTCCCATTTTTGTCAAACACTGCTCCAATCTCAGCCTTGGGTCTCCCCCAGCTGCAATTAAGGCGGGATGTTAACAGTATGTTGAGGTATCCAATTGGTTAAGATGAGATGGCAAGTCTGTTAGCATGTTGGTTAAGGTGTTCACGTGTTAATTAGCATGTTGGTTAAGGTGTTCACGTGCTTATTAGCATGATTATTTAGACTGTTAGCATTGATGGGCATATTTTATATCATATATTTAATCTCATTCTTAATATATTTTGGTTGATATTTTGGATGAATTTTGATACTTTGAATTATATTTCCAATATAGGACTTTCGACTTCCTCCGGAGCGAAACATAATCAAATGGAAGAATTTTGGAGTAATTCCAGTTGGAGGACATTCGTGAGTCACTTAGCTTGATCGTATCAAAATTTCAGATTTTTCTACCAAGCAGTTATTCTCTGGCAATAAAATAAAGGAGCAATGCGTGGTGTTGGAATAGTGACATTTTGGGCCTTTATTGCGTTTTTGGAGCCTAAGATGACCTCAGATGGGTTCGTGGCCTTTTGGAGAAGTGTTCAGAACATTTTTATCTCTAAATAGAGCTTTCTTGGGCCTGATTTGGGACAGTTTTGAGCCCAAAACGTGGCTGGGCAGATTGTTGGCAGATTCTCCTAGTCCAATTTGGACTTTATTTCCTAGTATTATTTTATTTTAACCTATTTTCCTTGTGGAGATTGGGCAGCTGGGTTTTAGGAGGTATATAAGTTATGTTTCACATAATTTTAGGATCTCTCTTTTGGCTTTTGGAACACGACTTTTGCTAGGGTTTTTGAAGAACTTCTACTTCAAGGTGTTTTTATTCTTATTCATGGGAATGATATTTTCTTGGGTTTTAGTTATGATTATGCTTAACTAACTCTCTTTGCTAGGGTGAAGCCTTGAACCTTAGCATGAATATGTGATTTTTATTTAATTGCTTATGATTGATTGCATGCATACTTTGAATTATTAATCACTGTTTTAAACTATCTATTTGTCTTAATGCTTGATCACCATTAGGATCTTTAGAAAAGTAATTGGATGCAATTTTGGTCGGAAGGTTCCCTGGAATTGACGCTGGCTTCTCGTGATTAATAATTGTAATTTCACTTAAGATGAACACCACGTCTTAAGGGTTGCATGGTTTTTCAAAGGGTTTTGACAAAACTTAATGAGTCTTTCATGTTCATATTTGATCCGAACGTCCGGACGGGTTGCATGTTAGATATACGTTCTATGTTGGAGGTTCCAAGTAGAATATAAATTAGGAAAACCTAACCTTCAAAGTGGCATGTGCAAATCATAAGTAATTGGTAAAAATTCATAGGATTGATAGGTGACGGTGAAACCCTAGTGCTTTTATTAATTGGTTTTTTAAAACTTGTTTTTCTTCAACTTCCCAACCTTTCAATTTCTTTTATTGTTAATTTAATCTTTTCTAATTCATAAATTTCAACTCTTGATAAAATCTATCTTAATTATTAACTAAGAATTAGTTTAATTACAAATTAGTCAAACAATTTTTGGGGACAACGACCTTGCATGAGCATTTATACTACAACTACGTTGTATTCTTGCAAGTATTTTCAGTGATTTTAACCCTCTTTGCGCAGGTACTAAAAATCCTATCAAGCATGGGTAGCTTAGTGTAGAAGCAATGTACGTGTAGTTAGCTATATATATAAGTCTTGGTTCAGATCATTTTCATTCATTGCGAAATATAGAGCTTTACTTTATTCTTCTTCTCTCTCTAAAATAAAACCTAGATTACTATCTTTCGACCATGCTTAACAGAAAGAATATTCCATAGAGGAAGAAGGAAACTGATCTTCACAGCACGGGGACATGTTCATGAATGGCTTTAGCATTCACAGTGAAACTGGATGATTAAGCTAAACATGATTCTAATTAAAGTAAATTAGAAAAGAGCTTAGTCCTTATTCTAATTAAAGCAGCAAATACATAATAGAAGGTGTACGGCCCACCCTTATCATCTATGAACGGCTTGATTTTGATGTTCAAAATGAAGCCACATTGGACACTCGCAGACTACCACCACCAGTTACAATACCATGGTATGTCATTGGCCAAGGAGACGAATGAGGTGGAGGTCCTGCGTCTGGAGATGGAGGAGGATACTGGGGTGGTGGTGGTGATTTGCGTGGAGGCGGAGGAGAATTTGCCGTACAAGAAGGATCATCAACTGTTGTATGATGGGACAAGGGAGCAGCAGAGGTTGAGGACCTTCCAAATATGATTATCCTCATGGATTGATCCCTTGGATTAGTTCCTGCAACATGCACACATGTAAATGCAGATAAGTAGATAATTTTAGTTGATGGTTTCTAGATTAAAATAGATTGCCAGTGTAAACGGAATGTTCTTTAATTTTTATTTTCTACATTTGCTTCGACTCACAACAGTTTTGATCAATCTTTACGACTTTTTAATTTTATTCTTGGCAACGTGCATTAAGTTAGGGTTTTTAAGTTTTAAATCTATGTTATAACTTAAAATTTGTCAGTCCACGGGAAATAGTTAAAATAACAAAAAATATATTTAACAGAAGAACACATGCAATTATTGCATGTTTTGTGGTATCAAATCATATATGACAATTTACCTATCAAAGCCCTTGCATGAGCAGAACTGATCCAAGTTCCCACAGCAAACATAAGGATTATGAACGTGCCTCTCATCATTGAAGCATACATATGTGTCCCTAGCTGGCTAGAATTCATGGAATCGAATTGAAATGAAGTTATTTATAGACCAATTAATGTACTACAGTACTGACTCATTTGTATTAGGTATAGGAATCACGATACTGGCAGTTGGTATATACTTAACAGTCAAGGGCGGTCGTAAGACTAGTAGGATCATATCACATCAAAGCTTACAAGGAATAATAATTAGGGGAGTTATGAAGGAATTAATGTGTTTCCTAAACTTAGTTCTCATCACTGCAGATCCTACTGCAAACTGCCAATTTCGGGAAGCTCGAATCTCCCACAAAAGAAAATGACTTCACCATCCTCTTTCAAGATGAAGCAATTATACACACACACAAGGGCGGAACCAGAAATTTTTTAATGGGTGGACTAGCTAAAGTTATTAGCTTAAAATCTAATGATAAATTTTTCTTGTACTTACATTTTCTATAGTTTTTCTAGAAATGAAAGTATATATTAAATCATATAAATCACATAATTGTAAACACAAGGAAAAAAAATTGAAATTAGAGCCATATTATTCGCGAAAGGGTGAATTTCATTTAGAAAAATGCTTCTCTTTTGGAGACAAATTAATAGAAATTTTTTTAAATTGATGTTGGGATAAACTTTGACACTAAATACAAATGTGGAAGATCTCTTACTATGCATATTGGTGCTGAAATTGTATATTTATTTATTTATTTTCAGTTAAAATATAGACTATATGTATATTTAATTTGTTTTTTTCCCAAACTGTCCCTGGGCTACAGCCAAGGGCAGCCCTTGCCTTGGTTCCGCCAGTGCACACACATACAAATCTGTACACAAACAGAACAGAAATATTTGTCAACGGATAGGCTTAATAATTCAATAATGCTATTTGTACCACCTCTTTAATAAACATGGGCTTCACGAGTATATGTGGGACTCACATATATTCAAGAGGGATCCGGATCCTCTACTCTGATTTTCTCTGCCATAACCTGCTTTACTTTTGTTCTCCATACGCCACCTCATTAAAATTTAATCTAAGGGATTTAAAAGTTGACACATCATCCTAAAACAAAAACTCAATTTACTCCTAATTTTTTTTAAAAAAAATACCCTAACACCCAACTAACAGGATATTTAACGTCCAAAGCCTTTTTTTTTTTTTCCTTCTTCTTCGTGTTTTGTCCTCCTGTCTTTTTTTCTCCTCCTTGTTTCTCGTTCTGTCCTCTTCTCCTTCTTGCTTCAGGTTCTATCCTCTTCTCTTTATTTACGTTCATATTCATATTACCTTAGCTTTGGTTAGTGTGAATATATTGGCAAGGCTACTGTGAAGACGTGAACTTGATCCCATAAAGTTAGCAGGATTATTTGCATGTTGTTCGTTTTCTTTTATCCCTCTGGTTTTCTTTTATCCCTGATATATACTTTTATTTATTGGTTCATGCTACATATTTTCTCATTTATTGGTCTCTGCTGCATGCTTTGCTTCTTTCTTTTTTAGTTCCTATGTTTGCAACAATTCAAAATTTCCCTCTTTCTCATTGAGACTAGCTAATTGGTTTTCTGTGTGTGGCGCTTTGAATTGGATTTCAATTAATGTTTTGGTATATCATAGATTAACATTGTATCATAGATTTGATTGTTATCATTGTATGATAGATTAACATTATTATATATATTTTATAGATTGGAAATGAAAGATTTAGTGGCTACAATCTGTGAAGATAATTTGGATTATAAGCCCATATTCTTTCAGAACAAGCTGCATATGAGTTTTATAATGAGTATGGGCGAAGAGCAGGATTTAGTATTAGAAGAGATTCACATAACAATAAGAATAAGATGGTCAAATAATTTCAAGAGTATTTGTTTGTTGCAAGGAGGGTTTTCGACCAAAAGATAAGCAAGATTATTTAACTAAAAGTTCTCGAGCAGAAACAAGGACAGGTTGTAATGCTAAAATGAGCATTAAGTTGAATAAATCCAATGGTAAGTATTGGGTTAGCCATTTTATTGAAAACCACAATCATCCTCTTGTAAGACAAGAATACACTCATATGTTACCGTCTCATAGAAGAATATCTGCTTCACAAGCTACTGAAGTAGATTTGACAGAAGAATCTGGTATTCCACTTAGGCAGGCATATGAATTAATGGGTAGGCAAGTTGGTGGAAGAGAATCTCTTTTCTCTTTAGCACTCTAGTTAGCTAGATGATGGCATGATGGTTTATGCAAGGAGGCAAAAAAAAAAAGGAGAAAATGATAGAAAGAGATTTAAAAAAAGAACAGAACAGAACGTGAATAAGAAGGATAAAAAAAAAACAGTTGGATGTTAACTACTGTTGGTTGGGTGTTAGAGATTTTTATTCTTTTTTAATTAGGAATAAATTAGGTTTTTGTTTTAGGATGATGTGTCAACTTTTAAATCCCTTAGATTAAATTTTAATGAGGTGGTGTATGGAGAATAAAAGTAAAGAAGATTATGGTAGAGAAAATCAGAGCAGGGGATCCGGATCCATTAGAGAGATGGTCAATAAGGTGGTCAGTAAAGATGATACAAATAACAATGCCATTAATAAGGCATAGGGCTATTACTAAAGCAAAGTGTCAGCCCTTGCAAGGGCAAAGTGTGTTTCCACCCATTGTCATGGCAAAGTACAATTATTATTCACTTTCAATAATTATTTTTATTTTTAATACATAAATAATTAATTTTGATAGGGTTTAGGATTTTGTTCTTAATGACATCAGCATTACATCAATACCTAAGCAACAACACGAGCTGAATTTGCCTGTGAACTTGCCCGATTGGTTGGGACCTACTATTTGCCCGCTGGAATCGCGATTTGGGGCTCAGGCCCCCTTTTGCCCGGGGCAACCTACGAAGTGCTCTAACTGACTGGTAATACGTACAAAAGTTGATCAAATGTGTCAATGTCATGTCCCTGTAAAAAGACACTAATACTTTTCAGCTTTTGTTTTTATCCAACATAGTAGTTTATTCATAGGCTTATTTACTGTAGCGCCCTCTGAAACTTCAGTCAAATCTCACTTTGCCCCCCCAAACTTAAAATGACCCACTTTCATCCCTTGACCGAGGTTTGGTGATCCACTTTGCCCCTACCGTCAACTCCATTTAAAAGTCTGTTAACTTTGATGATGTGGCAGGGGTGTTTTTGTAATTTCATACACATGGATCATCATCCACCAATTAGATAAGTGACGTGGCAAGTGGAGCCCACCTCCACATAGATAAAAAATATAATTAAATATTCTAATAATTAAAAATAACTAAAAATTAAATTAAATAAGAAAAAAAATATTCAAATAATTAAAAACAAAGCAATCCAATGATTTTTCAACAGCTGTCACCTATTAAAATTGAAAAACAAAATAATTTTAGTTGCTTCTTCTCATCCTATGCGAACCCAGCAACTCTACTTTAACACTCAACCAAAAAAAAAAATTCTTCAGACCAACATTCAAGCTCTTGTTGTCCCGGCCGCCTCTCCTCGCCACATCCGTCGACATCGGCGTCAAATTCGACACCGCCATCCTCCATCCTTTTTATCCTCATCCCTTCCTCCATAGTTGGTGTTATCAATCTCTTATCACCTCTGTCTCATCTCTCCCTCTTGTTCTCTCTCTTCACGCCAACTCCAAACTTGAGGTGACTGATCAAATTTCGAGGCCAATCTCTCCCTCTCTTTCTATCTCTTCTAGGTGGCCTCTGATGTGGCTGATGCAAAGTGAGAGACATATAGGGAGAGAGGAGAGTAAGTCAAAACAGAGAGAGATAGGGGGTTTGGGTTGCACTGTGGGAGAGGGAGAGCGGCAGTGCAAAAAGAGAGAGAAGGAGAGGGAGATATGAGAGAGGAAAGGGATTTCAGTTTCTGGGTTCGCATAGGATGAGGAGCAAAGGCAACCAAATTTTTATTTTTTTTAATTTTAATACGTGAAGGGGGCTGGGTTTCAAACCCAGATTTGAAGTTGGGTCTTAAGGTTGGTCAGAGATCAAGAGAGGGAGGGTTGTGATGGTGGTAGGGTTCGGATCTAGAGCGGGATGTTGCGATGAGTTCGATGTTCTTTATCACTGAATCTGCAACCAACAAAAAAAATGAACTAAAACATTTAATTTTTTTTAAAAAAACTGAGATATGAAGTTAAAATAGTGTTGGATGATGGGTGGAAGATCAATGAGAAGATGGTTGTTGGGTTGTATATTGAACTTAGGATGGTGGAGAAATTGGAGGAAATACTTGTGGATTTAATGGAGACCAATCAAGTCTCAGAAGTTTTGTTGTTGGGAGTGGCTGTGGGTAAGGATTAATGGTGGATGGGTAGGGAAGGATGGTTGTGGGTGGGTGGGAGGATTGGGGCGGCTTGGGTGATGGGTAGTTTTTAATTATGTGAAAATATTTTGTTCTTAATTTTTTTAACATTTAATTATTAGAATATTTAATTATATTTTTATCCATCTGGAGAAGGTGGGCTCCACTTGCCACGTCACTCACCTAATTGGTGGATGATGATCCATGTGTACAAAATTACAAAAATACCCATGCCATGTCATCAAAGTTAACAGACTTTTAGATGGAGTTGATGGTAGGGGGCAAAGTGAGTCACCAAACCTCGGTCAAGGGATGAAAGTGGGTCATTTTAAGTTTGAGGGGGCAAAGTGAGATTTGACCGAAGTTTCAGGGGGTGCTACAGTAAATAAGCCTTATTCATATAACAAACACAGCACAATGAGATGAAGCTGAACAAATTTGACCCATCTACCAAGTTACTTTCATTAACATATTTAAAAATTTGACTCTATCTATTTCACTTGCTCAAAAATAAATCGTGGGTTTGAAGCAAAAATGGCAATTTAAATTCTGAAAAATGGCAGTTTGTTGCTTCCTCTTCAACTCATAATAATTCTTTTTATAATAACCTATTTAAAACTGGTATGAACATAGTGACATCTGGATATATACATGCGCCATGAATTAAACTCGGTGAGGTTTAAGAATTAACTTCATTAAACATGGCTGAAGCACAAACAAGACCTCAAGCTAATAAAACACACCTTGAAATTGAAATTGCGTACTGATCAACTTGGAAGACTAATTTATATCACACCAAGGAAAGAAAAACTTACTTCCAATATTTTCTGTACCTAGGAAAGAAGACGTGGGATGCTTGGAAGAACTTTGGGCTGAATATACACACAATAAAAAATGGTTGGCATAAACAAATCCAAATCTATCAACTACATGTGATCAGCAATGTCATATTATGTTGTTGTTTTTGTGTTGATATAATGATGATGGCGATAAGGATTGATGATGATGATGATTATCAATTGAATTGTTTCATCATATGATGATGACTATACCCTACTCCTTAAAGAATCTTTGTTTTGTAACTTCTGTTTTATTTGGATCACCATCGATCTGTTTTTGGTTGCGCTTATTATTGGTCTGTCCCGAATGGTAAAACAAAAGGAAAATTGGTAGTGTACATATATACCTAAACAGAGACAAGCATGGGGAATTGATGTTCTCTTACAAGATTAAAAAAAAAAAAAAGATTCACTATTATACCCAATATAGGGGCCCAAATTATAAAAACAACCTATATGAAATGGGATTTAGAAACACAACCAAAACTCATTTACAACATAATAAAGAGACTTTTAACTTCTTATAAATTACAAAACTGCCATTGATGTTCTAAAACAAGCTCAACCCCAAAACCTCATTAAAAAAACCCGAAACACTCAATAGGGCATTAAAGTAATTTAATAATAAATAAAAAATCCAATAGGGTTAGCTGTCATTTTTTGAGTTTTTTTTTTTGTTTGTTTATAGAAATTAAATAGTGTAAAATTTATCTATATCATTAGTGCAAAGAATAAATATATGACTAAATATCTTATAAAAAAATTTAGGGATATTTATCAAGTTGATTTTACTTTGATTTTACCTTCCTAGAGTGGTTATCAAAATAGTAGGTAAACTTAGCAGTCAAGGGCCTCCTGAGACTTGTATTATCACGTCAAAGCTGGGACTAATGTAGTGAAAAGATTCGACCAAATAAAAAATGTAGTGAAAACAGACTAGAAAACTACAAAAGTTTATGAGTCTAATACTTAATGCATGTCACACAAACACATCATAATTAGATGAAGAGTTGAACAAATTTTACCCATCTACCCAGTTAATTTCATTAAATCCCTCTTCTCATTCCTCTCATACCACACACCTACCTCCATAAAAAAACCCTTCACGTTCTCCAACTACTCTCTCCTTCTTTGATCTCTCCAAAAACCCACCACATATTTTTTCTGATATTGAGAATTTGAGACCTAGAAACTTAAAGCTAATCAGATTTCTGATTCTCTCTTTTAAATTATTAGTTTTTGTTTTATGTTCTGCAGTTTTATACCAAACACAGTTTTTTGGTGAAGACTTTATTTATAAAATATTTTTTCAAAATTCGGTGCTACAATTTTTTATTTTATAAATTGCTTTAAAACTTATTCAATGGTAGACTTTGGGGATTTTGAGGAGATAATTAAGCTTATCGTCATACTCAATCTCTCTAGGTTTTTATTTATTTACAATTAATCTTTAAACTGACCAGTTTGGCATTGCTGTGCTGTGAAAATAATCGTTTTCAAATTTGCTGTGAGAGAAAGCAGTTTGGCGTTTGGTAAACCTTTTTTTTTATAATTGTTGTTTGTACAATAATCAGTTTCTCAGTGTTTGGTAAATGTTTTTGTGAAAGTGTTGTGAGCTGTGTATAATGACTAAAAAGGACATTATGTTAAATTGGCTTTTCTGTTCAAGTGTTTGGTAAAAGGAAAATCACTTTCACTTTATTTAACATTTTTTTTGTATTAAATATGTTTCCATCACACCCTAAATTTTATTTTAATTATAAAATAAATAAAGTTTCCATTAAAAATAAATATATTGTAAAAAATATGGTTATAACAAAAATTAAGGTAGTCATAAACAAGAAATCATATACATTTCTAAGTAGATAAACTCATTAAACTTGCGGCTATATGATTTCTCAAAGCCTCAATTTCTTGTGTTGCAGGACCATCTTCTTGTTGTGCATCAACCTCTATCTCAATCTATTCACCTTGAATACCATTTAGGTCATTGATAGGATTTTTAGTACCTGCGCAAACATGGTTAAAATCACTGAAAATACTTGCAAGAATACAAGGTAATTGTAGTATAAATGCTCATGCAAGGTCGTTGTCCCCAAAGATTGTTTGACTAATTTGTAATTAAACTAACTCTTAATTAAGTAGTTAAAATAGATTTTATCAAAGAGTTGAAATTTATTAATTTAAAAAGATTAAATTAACAATAAAAGAAATTGAAATGTTGGGAAATTGAAGAAAAACAAGTTTTAAAAACCAATTAATAAAACCAATAGGGTTTCACCATCACCTAGCAATCCTATGAATTTTTACCAATTACTTATGATCTGCACATGCCACTTTGAAGGTTAGGTTTTCCTAATTTATATTCTACTTGGAACCTCCAACATAGAACGTATATCTAACATGCAACTCGTCTGGACGTTCGGATCAAATATGAACATGAAAGACTCATTAAGTTTTGTGAAAACCCTTTGAAAAACCATGCAACCCTTAAGACGTGGTGTTCATCTTAAGTGAAATTACAATTATTAGTCACAAGAAGCCAGCGTCAATTCCAAAGAACCTTCCGACCAAAATTGCATCCAATTACTTTTCTAAAGATCCTAACGGTGATCAAGCATTAAGACAATTAGATAGTTTAAAACAATGATTAACAATTCAAAGTATGCATGGAATCAATCATAAGCAATTAAATAAAAATCACATATTCATGCTAAGGTTCAAGGCTTCACCCTAGCAAAGAGAATTAGTTACGCATATTCATAACTAAAATCAAAGAAAATATCATTCGAATGAATAAGAATAAAAACACCTTGAAGTAGAAGTTCTTCAAAAACCCTAGCAAAAGTCGCGTTGAAAAGCCAAAAGAGAAGTCCTAAAATTGTTGTGAAAAATAACTTAAATACCTCCTAAAACCCAGCTGCCCAATCCCCACAAGGAAACTAGGTTAAAATAAAATAATACTAGGATATAAAATCCAAATTGGATTAGGAGAATCTGCCCACAATCTTCCCAGCCACGTTTTGGCCTCAAATCTCCTCCAAATCCGGCCCAAGATAGCTTGTTTTAACGATAAAAACGTTCTGAACACTTCTCCAGAAGGCCACGAACCCATCTGAGGTCATTGTGGGCTCCAAAAACGCAATAAAGGCCCCAAACGTCACTATTCCAGCACCGCGCATTGCTTCTTTATTTTCTTGCCAGAAAATAACCGCTTGGTAGAAAAGTCTGAAATTTTGATACGATCAAGCTAAGTGACTCACGAACGTCCTCCAACTAGAATTACTCCAAAATTCGTCCATTTGTTTCTGTTTTGCTCCAGAGGAAGTCGAAAGTCCTATATTGGAAATATAATTCAAAGTATCAAAATTCTTCCAAAATATCAACCAAAATATACTAAGAATGGGATTAAATATATGATATAAAATATGCCCATCAGTCATCTTCACTTTCATCAAAATGACAATCACGTTTGGCATGTCTTCTTATATAGTTTTGAAGTGCCATGGTTGCAATAACGATTTTTACTTGTTTTGCAAAATACTCCATCTCTTTTTCCATACTCCAAAAGTGCTTTCAAAAACGCTTCTAAGGGAAGAGTGTGCATGATTGAATACCTTTTTATGAGCCATCGATTGAACACCCTTACGAAAATCAGGAAGATGATATCTTTCACCTTTATATGGTCCTAAGTAGCCTCTCATTTGTGGATATCCCGCATCTACTAGATAATATTTTCATGAAAAAGAAATTTAATTGATTATTCACAATGTAAAATGCTTAAATATAAATTATATGAATTTTTTTTAGATAGAAATAGTACCATTTGGAGGTTTGGGAAAATTCAAACTTTGATCACACTACTACATTTTAGCGTTTGCGCGACGAATCAAAATTGGTCGCGCAAAGCACAAAGCTGTCGCGGAAATAATAGCGCGATAGAGGTATCGTCGCGCAAAATCAGTCGCACAAATACCGTCACGAAAACCTTTGTGCGACGAAAAATAATAATATCGTCGCGCATTATCCTTCGTTGCGCCTATAGTTCAGGGACGACAAATCTTCCGTCGCTCAATAGTTTGCGCGACGACGATACAGGCGTTGCAGGAACTATGTGCGACGACAAAACTTCGTCGCACGATTGTTTGCGCGACAAAGGATCAGACGTTGCAAGAACATAGTGTGACGACTTATTCTCGTCGTGCAAAAGTGTTTGCGCGACGAATATTTCGTCGTTGCAAATACTTTGTGCGACGAATAATGATCGTGACTCAAACCCTTGCGCGACGATGATTTATTTGTCGCATTTTCTTTAGGGGACAAATGCTTCCGTCGCGCAAACCGAGAATATATTCGTTTACAATTTATTTTTATGGTTTTTTATTTTTTAAAACGTGATTATGCGCGACGGGTAATTTATTCGTCGCGCAAATATTAGTAATTAATTAATTATTTTTTTTAAATTTATGCGTTAAAAAGAATTTTGGTTTATTTTATTTTTATAATTAAATCAGATTGCAATTGAAAAATGTAATGAAGAGAAAATAGTTTTTTAAAACATAATATAAATGTATAATACAAGAGAAATATTTAAAATGTAATTAAGAAAGTAAAAAACTAATTAAACAATGTATCTAAATCTACTTCCTCGTCTGGCAAATGCGGCTCGGAGGTCTGGACATTGGGGACAGGGGCAGAGGTTTGGTGGCCATGCGCAGAGGTGGACGGGGGAACAAAAGATGGTACGGGAACGCCGGACTGGGCCATGGACTGTATAATCTGAGCCATCTAGGCCATCTGGGTTTTAAGCTGGGCCACCTTTGCTGTCAAAACACTGTTTGACTGCGACAATGAACGGGATCTAGGTTCCCGCCGCCGGGCATTCCCCATCCCTCGACAGTATGTCCCTGGCCGCCTCCCCAGAGTCTGATCCAAGGTGTCCGTCAAGATCTGAAACCCCGCATCCTGTGGAGGAGCCACAGACTCGAGCGGCGTATCGGGAGGAAGCTGAGAGGCGGACTCCTGAAGAACCAACTGGCTCTTCTCAATCATGGTCGTCTGTTTAACATAACATAAAATATAAATAAAAACATTTATATAATAACTATGAAACTTGAACGCGTAAAATAATCATTAAAATTAAAGACTACTTACATGAAGGGACTCCGCCAACTCATTCCCAGGTCGAACATAAACGTCGCCGAAGACGTCAATCTCTGGGAATTTGGACCCCTCCTAAATTGAACAAGAGAAGAAAAATGTTAGTACAAAAAAAAAAACAAATTAACATTAATGACATATTAAAAATTAAATAAAAACGACTTATTATTACTCGACGCCGTGCCTCCATCCTATAGGAGAAGGCCCTGGAACCTGAATGGTGGAGAAGATTCTTCTTCTCCCTATTGCCCTTATTTGCTTTAGCCATCTTCTGTTATACAAAAATTAAAACGTATTATTTGAAATTGAAATGAAATATTAAAAAATTAAATAAACATTAGCTAGTAAGAAACGTGTAATAATTTTGAACTTAATATAAAAAAATACCACATAATCAGCCTCCTGAAAATGACCACAGAGCCACTGCCAACTATCCTCCCGCCCCTCAAGCTCCTTCGGGCAACCCTCCTGAAGAGCAGCCTGCGGATCATCAAATGCCTGAAAGTGGTGGTGCAGGTCGCTCTTCCACTGCTTGTACCCCAACAACTCATCGTTGACGTTCTCTAAATTGTAGTTCATCTACAATAAAATAATTACATACATTAAATATTTAAAATATATAAAATTGGAAGGAAAAACAATTAAAATGTAGGATACATACCGACAGGTGTCCATGCATCTCGTTATGCACCGCATCAGGCATGGCCTTCCAAGACTTCCATTTCATCGGACAATAGGTCCGAATGACTGAACCAACATCGTGCGCCAATGAGCTATGTTGGTCTGCCGTTGGGGCAGCCCGATGACGATCGTCGTATCTGATGTTGATACGAGAGTTGTTCACTCGGGTGACCTTCGATGTAGCCAACTGGCGACACGGTCCCCGGGTGTTCTTCTTGGCTGCAAAGAAATATGAAATTAATGTTAGTTAACAAATTTGACTAAAATATTGGTACGAAACATCTGTAGTTGAAGGAAATCTTTACCTGGTCCGCTCGAAGTGGTGTCGGTGGTGCTGGAAAGGCGATGACGCCGCCTGGCGCTCATAGGTTGCGCCACTGATGACTTTGATGACGCCGGTGCATGGGGGACACTGGGACCCACTGGCAAGTCGGGCAGCTGTGGTGGGCCAGAGGGAGGTGACATCATAGTCGGGGGAGGCAAACTACGTGAAGGTATCACCGTCTTATGACTTCTGCTGATTAGGTTTGACATCTTGCAATAAAAACAAGCACCAAAGTTTAAAAAAAAATAGTTACTGTAATACAACAATCTAATAACAAATATAACATTTATTTCATTTCATTTAAAATAAAGTCAACGTCTAATAACAAATATAACAAATACAACAAATAAAACAAATAAAATATAACAAAAATATAAAACATTCTTCATTAATTATAAAACATAAAAATTAATCCAATTTAGGGTCATTATATAAACTAAGCTAACAAACATACAAATAAATCAAATTTACCAACAATATTACAAATTTAATTAAAGCATATATGTTGGCGTACGCTTTGCGATTTCCGAGTATCCGGGACTCCGATCCACAATCCGTTAAATCCTATACGATCCTAGACATACAAGGTACATCATACGTGAGTTTGAGTTTCATCCAATGGTCCGAACAAATCAAACCGTTAAATCGCACAATAGGCGAAATCCATTCGAGGCTGAAACGGTATCCAAATTGGAAACCGAACACACCTACGTGCTCATGACAACTAGGGGATCGCATTGGGACACAATGTGGTTTTGCTACAGTTCCCTAGCGCTGCCACACGCGGCAGCAGCGCATGGATGTGAAAAAGCGATAACGATCGCTGGAAAAATCTCAAAATGAAGGGCCAATCTTCCTACCCTAGGTTCAGGACATCGAATAGAGGCAGTTTTGTTCTAAGACATAGGCCAAAAAATGGCCGGAAGTGGCCGGAATTTCAGCCCGAAATCCGGCCAAAATCTTAGTTACAAAATTAGACAACGTACGCTACAAATTTAACAAATCCTACCCAACCATCAGCAAGATAATAAAAAATAGGGGGAAAAGCATACCTCACTCGTCAGATTTGGAGGCCGGAGGAGGGAGAACGAAGCCGGAGTTATTCGCCCAAAACCGGATAAACTCCCGCCGGTTTCTCGAAGCCAATCGTCGCGGCAGCGGCTCGGAAAGGTCTGAGTTCGTTGGCGGTGATCGCCCGGTCGATAATGTGGAGATTTGAGGTGGTGCCCGGAGGAGAGAGAGAGAGAGAGAGAGAGAGAGAGAAGAGAGAGCGGCGGCGAGAATGAACCAGAAGGTCTGAAACTGTCGAATTATTATCAGACCTTTGCGCGACGAAACAAACTGATTTCGTCGTGCAAATAGTAAAGGGCAAAACGGGGCGTTTACGCTTAAAATTTTCGTCACCTTGCGCGACGAAAAAAACTCTCTGTTGCGCAAAGCTGAAAATATTAACTTTGCGCTACGAAACATCGTCACCATCGTCGCGCAAAGCCGTTGCAGTAGCGGCAATTGAACCGCCAAAATTTCACGACCTTACGCGACGGGGTAAAACTGTTGCGTCGCGTAAACATCATACCCTAAACCCTAAACCCTAAACCCTGAACCCTGATCACGAAAACCCTAAACGACATCATCACATTGCGCGACGAAAGAAGTTACTATTCATCGCAAATAGTAGTTTTGCGCGACGTCTCTTACTCGTCGCGCAATTGGTTGTATAAAATTTGAAACTATTGTTTTGATAGCATACACATTCTACGAAACTAGGTTCAAAGATCCAACCGTCAAACGTATTTGCTTATACTTAGAGATCGTATACACAAAAAATGGGGAAAAAAAAACGTATAGAGATCAAGTAACGGGACAAAAGTTTTCGACGGTTATAAAGGAAAAATCACGATTTAACGGTCAATTTTACTCTGATGTCGATAATTTTTTACGGATACAATCCTTCACCCAACATGAATCCAATGACAGTATTTGATCTTCATTTGAAATTATTTACACTAGTGGATATCACAAAATCTTATGTTATACTTAACAAGTTTATATATAAACTCTTAATAGTTAGTGACTATATTGTGTGGATGATATATGCGTTATAGAAAACTTTTTTCATCGATCCAACTGTCACACTTGTTTGTTTCTACTTAGAGATCGTATACGCCGAAAATCGAAAAAAAAAAAGGTATATAGATCATGTAACGGGACAAAAGTTTTCAACGGTTATAAAGGAAAAATCACGATTTAACGGTCAATTTTACCCTGATTTCGAAGATTTTTTACGGATACACTCCTTCACCCTATATGAATCCAATGACAGAGTTTGATCTTCATTTCAAACTATTTATACTAGTGAATACTCAGTTTAAATTCCTAAGTGTCATGTATAGAAATATTTTTAAAAAAATTAAATTGGTTTACGCGACGAAGATAAAGTTTTCGCATGTAAATAGTTTGCACGACGAATATGTTCCGTCGCGCAAACGTTATTGTGTCGAGATATTCATCATATCGTCGCGCAACGAGCACTTTTAACTTTTTCCTGACACTTGTGTTTTTTTGGAAAATTAACCTTGCGAGACGAAGACTATCGTCGCGCAAGGGTTACTATAATGACGCTGGCTTTTTTCCGTCGCACAAGAGACACTTCGAAACTATTCCCGGACACTTGTAAATTTTTTTGGAAAATTATTCTTGCGAGACGGAGATAATCGTCGCGCAAAGGGTTTTTTTTGCCGACGTCAGTACATTTATTCGTCGCGCAAAGAGCACTTTTAAAGTTTTTCCTGACACTTGTATTTTTTTGGAAAATCTAACCTTGCGAGACGAAGATTATCGTCGCACAAGGGTTACTATAACGACGCTGGTATTATTCCGTCGCGCAAGAGACACTTCGAAACTATTCCCAGACACTTGTAAATTTTTTTGGACAATTATTCTTGCGAGACGGAGATGATCGTCGCGCAAAGGTGTTTTTGGCGACGCAAGAATATTTATTCGTCGCGCAAAACATTGTTTTTATTTTTTAAAATTAAATTGATATTTAGTGTAAATATTTTTTGATACTATATTTGTATTTACTGTATAAGCAAAGGATGATCACAACTTGTTTTAGGGGACATGAGAAAGCATATATTTATATGGTTTGGATATCATATATTTATATGATAAAGCATATAATTGTCCTTTTGTCATACTATATTTATATTTTTTCATACTATATTTGTATTTTGTCATACCTTTATTCATTCGTCTTTTTACAAAACTCTATGCATATATGTGACGTTAATTAGGAAAAGTCACTGATACAAAGAAAAAACATGTACATTTCATTAAATTAAAAATAAATTACATTATTCATCAGATGAACTATAATAACCTTCGTTATCATCACTATCATCACTATCCGTCTCCCAATCACTACTACAAAAATGGAAAAAGACGACCAGAAAAAGACGACGGTATAAGATAAAACCGTCGTTGTATTTAAACAGACGATGGTATAAAAAAAACCCGTCGTGGATAAGTTCCTTACTGTTGAATATTTTTAAAAGACGACGCATACAAATAAAAAAACGTTGTTTTTAAAAAAGGATTTCTTCAGAGATAAAATCTTACCAAAAAACAACGATAGCAGGTATGAATCCACCGACGTAGAAAATAAAGACAACAGTTCACCAAAAAACCTGCCGTGTTAACTCCTAACTAAACACGACCAACTGTTCTTAATCCGCGTCGTATAATATAATGGAATCCACGTCTGTATACTACGACGGTGCATTCTCTGTAAACCGCCGACTTATTATTTTGGAGTATACTACGACGGTGCCTACAACACTACTGTCGTTTTTATTTACCACGTCCTAAGTTCAAATTACCGTCGTATTTGTTTAGTTTATACGTCTGCCTTCTCTGTAAACCGCCGTCTTATTTTTATAGCTTTTTAAAATTAATTAATTTTTCTTTTATTTTGGTAATATCTTTCTTAACACAAAACAAAATTTAATTCTCAATCCTCAACAACATTTTCATCTTAAAAGGCAAAATCTCTTCGTGTTAAATATTGATCAATATTTACACAATATATGTACACAAATTTGGCAAATACATCGTGGTTTCTTTTCTGCCTTCACCCTCAGCTTGTTCAACTGTTTCTTCCTCTCATATGCAAGCTGGGCCCTCTCCTTCCTCTTGTTCTCAAGCTCCTGCACAGCCACAGATGAATATCTAATAATTTCAGAAAATCAAAATCAACAAAGTATGAAAAGCTCACTCCTCGATTCCCATTTTCATCAAAATCAACTGTTTCTTCAAAACTCCTGTGTAGCAAGGGTGGAACCAGACTTAGAACCTATTGTGGGTTGTGCCCTCGTATGCCTTCAAACGGGCAAGTGCGGCTGCAAACCCATGCAGGTTCTAAGGCTGGTTCCACCCTTGCTACACAGGAGGATGTAGCAAACCCATGGGAAGTGAGGAATCATTCTGCAAACCCATTTGCTTTCAGAAAGACAATTTCTTGTGAGGGTTAAAAAACGCGTGAACAAATGCTATTTAAACAAAATAACCGTAAATATCCACGTCGGTTATAATATAAATACCGACGTCATATTTGAATAATCAACATCATAACTACATCGGAAATCCAAAAGTCATTTGGCGCGTATTAAAAAGATAACTACATCGGAAATCCAAAAGTCATTTGGCGAGTATTAAAAAGAGAACAGAACCCAAAGTAACCACGTCGGTTTATTAAAATACATAGTCGTTGAATTTATAAGTACAACGTCAGTTTAGAGAAAAAAAGCGCCGTCATAACCACGTCGGAAATCCAAAAGTCATTTGGCGCGTATTAAAAAGAGAACGACGTCGTTTTCAGAACCGCAAAGTAACCAAGTCGGTTTATTAAAATACACAGTCGTTGAAATTACAAGTACAACGTCAGTTTAGAGAAAAAAAGCGCCGTCATAACCACATCGGAATTCCAAAAGTCTTTCGGCAGTTGTGATAACCACGTCATTTATGAATTATCTACCGTCGTTATAACTAAATAATACGGCGGTTTTTTAATAACAACGTCGTTGTATTGAACTCTGGGAAAATATATAAACTTTTCATCACCTGACCTAATATTTTACGGTTTTCTCTTCCCGATAAAGTATCGTAGTTTCCCTCTCATTTCCCAAATCACCATTTTCGTCACTTGACTTAGCATCATCGTTTGAATCATCGTCTTCATCTCCAAATCACCATTTTGGTCTTCGTCTTCGTCGGAAGGAAACATTTCTTTGCACGCCGGTGTTATTCAAGGTTTTTTCTCACTCTCTTCCTTTTTTTTACTTTCCATTTGCATGCCGTAGTTGTCTGGAAACAAGATTCTGTCAAATTGAAGAAATCTTTCACTGGTTTTGATTAAATACATAAGTAGATACACTCACGACGCCAAAAGACGACAGTTCTGTCTTGTTTTCGACGATAGAATGGACACACCACGACGGCCGTAATGCAAACTGCACGACGGTGGCTAAAAATCGTCATGGTGTGACAATTAATACGTCAGAAATAAGATAAAACCGTCGTCTAGTGAGAGAAGAACACTCGTTTTTTAATTTTAAACCACGTCGGTTATTGTTAATAACCGACGTAGTTTATGCACATTTACGTCATGAAATATATAAAACCGTCGTCTTATTTTCATTCGTGATCTAAGAGACTGTTTAATAGGACGTCACTTTTTTAGTGTTACCGTCGTTGTTTTGTATTATTAGGTCGTTTCTTTTTAATAACCGACGTTGTTTTCCTGGCAGATTAATCAAAAATGGTTTCGAAATCTCAAAACAAGGAAACTGAAGCGTCAAAGACCAAAGCAGGTTCAATGGCACAAGGGGATGAACCCAAAACAGGTTCAGTGGAAGTTGAAAAATCAACTCAAAGCAAACCCTCGAAGAGGATGAGATTTTCCTCAACCTCAGAGAAAGACTCGAGCACAGCCACATTTGTTGAGGAGCCAAAATCTGGCCGCGGTATCAGCACAATGAGCCGTGTTGTGAAGAGGAAAATTGAGAAGGTTAAGCCAGTGGTTGAGTTCAATAAAGATGACAAACCACATGGCGAGGCTGCTGTTGAGATGCAGTCTTTCATTGGTGTTTTGGCACGCACCAGAGTCCCTCTTGCGGACAAGAAATGGAAACAATTACCCAAGGACGTGAAGGAGCAGATTTGGGAAGCTGTTCAAATGTCCTATGTTATTGGGGATAGTTACAAGAACTTGGTCTTGCAGTCTGCCGCCAAAAAATGGAAGGATTTCAAGTATAACGTAACTAGGCAGTATATCCTTCCTTACGCACATGACAAGGAGAGGTTAAGAGAAACCCCTGCGCTTTATAAGTTCATAGAGAAATCGCAATGGGATGCCTTCGTAGCTTCAAGGTTAACCCCAGATTTTGAGGCTAAGCATGCTGAGCAGAAGGAGAGGAGGGAGAAATTGGAGTACAACCATAGGTTGTCTAGAAAAGGGTATGTTGGTTTGACGGACTGTCGCGCCCCAACCCACGGATTTAAGTAATTTTGGGTTAAGACGTGATTCACATCTTAATTATAGAATTTAATAAAAACTATAACTAAAATGTGAAGAAACATTTAAATAAATAAAGTAAATATTTCACATAGAATATTCGAAACAACATCTTAAAGCTTGAAATAGTTATATTATTTTACAAGCCAGAACTACTAAAGAGTTTACTAAAAGAGTAACTCATTATTTATCGACAAACTAGGTACACAGTACACTCTTATAAATATGCCAAAATCATCACAAGCTTTAGATTTCAGGTTCGGTACCTGCAAAATCTATTAGGGGGTGAGCGATACCACAGCTCAGTAGGGACATAAACCTTTTTACATGAAATTGATTAAATTAAATGACAAATAATTACACATCCAAATATCACATTATTAATAATAATGCATGAATGCTCTTCATCTAATCCCGTTAATTCATATAACTGGACAAGCAGACCTGCACGTCCCATACCATGCTTATACCACTTGGTCCCGGATGCCCATTTATATGAACTAACACCCATTTCAACCGTCCCATAATTCCCCCTTTTGTTAGTCATCTTGCCTAACTCCCTTTTGCCAGTCCCGAATCACCCAATAAAAACCATGTGCACTGTGGGATCCCTGAGACCTGGTACCTGCCAAGAGTTAGACTCAACTACACAAAAGACTATATCCATTACCCTCTTTTCCATTATTATTATCTCCAACCAACATCTCGAACTAATTTCCATGACATGATATAATTATGCATTTCACATATCCATATATTCCACAACAATGTAGCTATTCAAAATATCACCAATGTACCAACATTGTTCTACCAATCAAGAACACATAAATATTCCAAGAATAACATTCAATTATAACAAGAATATTAATCAAATAATCATACCACGCATAATATATTGTTCACAAAATTTAATTAAATCAATCTCTGCAAAAGGCCCCCAAGAAACCCCTACCTCGTTTCCAAAGCTAGTTCCAAGTTTAAGAAAACACACAGGCTACGACCTCTAACTTCTCCTGAGAATTTGATCACCACTTGCTTTATCTTCTTTTCTATCTCTCTTTCTCACTTTAATTTTTTTTTTCTCTTCTCTTTGGCAATCGTCCTGTGTTTTCAAAATCAAAGATGATGACCTCTATTTATAGTGAATACTAAGGCGGCATGGCAATGGGTTTTAATTGGTGGCTGAACTTCAATTGATAACTTTTGCTCCAAGTTTTTCCTCAACACCACCAGCTCACATACTAAAAGGATTAGTCATCAATTAGAATGACACTTGTTGAGTAATAAATCTTCAAATACAAAAGCTTTTGCATAACTAACTTACACGTCAACTTTTGCATGTAAAGCTTTTGCCAATATCAATCTCTACACCATTTAGATAACTATGAACAAATTTACCTCAACTAAAATTTTAAAAGAAAATCTAAAGAAATCATAAAAACCATTTGAATACAAGAAACGTCCAAGAACTTTGTGAATAAAAGAGATTTATATTTATTTATTATTATTATTTTTTAAAATATATAATACATATAATAGAGTAAGATATATATAACAATTTATTTTTGTTTAATTAACATTTAAGAAAGACGGACTTTCACACGGACCAATTGGTAGAAACCATGCCCGAAGGTCAAGAAATCGATAGAGCTGTTCTGTGGAAGAAAGCAAGAGAAGATAAAACAGGAAACATCCCTGATCCAAAGGCTGCAGAGAAGGCAAAACTAATCGTAAGTCTCACTAACTCTGTTCTAAATTTGAAAAACAGAGTGTTTTATTTTGGTATAGACGTCGTTTATCTTTACATAAGCGACGTTATAAAATGAACACCACGATGGGCTTAATTTACGGACGTTTAAAAATGAATAGGACGTCGGTTTTTGAATAAAGTAGACGTCTAGATAGAATTAATACGACGGATTAAATTATTTTATGAACTGCATTTTTGTTTTAAGTTTACTCACGCACACACTCTCCCTCTCTCTGTCTATTTCACTGAAATTTGTGGTGCACAATTTCTGGAAAAGAATGCATATTTCAATCGAGTTTTTTCACTTCTTCATTAAAACTTACGACGGTTTTATCTTATCTAGACGTTAGAATGCTTATACAACGACGGTAATTTTGTGCAACCGTATGGAATTGGACATCTACGTCTGTTTGTTTAATAATTCGTCGTCTTACTTTGAATACTACGACGGTCTTTGATTTATGTCTTAATCTGTTTTATTTTGAATATACGACGTATTTTTATATACCGACGTTGTAAAGTATAAACAACGACGGTATTTATATACAGACGTTTTAAATTAATACCACGTCTGTCATTTAATAAAAACCGTCGTTGTTTATAATTTACAACGTCGGTATATGTATCTGTCATACACCCTGCTCAGGTTCTAACAATCTCTCTTTCTCTCTTTTAGGATGATTTGCAAAAGCAAGTCTCCGAAGGCACTCTGACTGTCTCCGGGAGCAATGATATCTTGACTCTGGCTTTGGGAACCCCCGAGCATGGTGGGAGAGTCAGAGGAGCTGGTGCTGGCGTTACCCCAACTCAGTTCTTCAATTTGCCGAAACAGCAGAGAGTGAAATTTGGTGACAAATTGAAGGAAAGTGTGAGGGAGGCAGTCAGAGAAGAGACCTTGAGGATTGAGGCGAAGTCAAGGGAATATATAATGGAAGCAGTCAGAGCAGAGAGGGAGGCTATGTTGGCATATATCCGTCAACTAGTTCCTAATTTTGATCCCAGCCAGATGCTCCAAACCCCAATTTCTCCAAGGACTCCAATTCCTCCAATTATTTTACCCCCTCAAGATCAAAGCCCAAAAAATCCAATGTCTGATAAGGCAAGCTGCTCTGGGGCCACTAATATCAGACCCCTAGCTTTGGAATTAGAAGATCCGAAGCCTGAAGCTGATACTGCTGCAAAAGAGAAAGAGGACACGGTAAAATCTCTGCTATTTTCTATTTCTGCTTTTTAAATTTTAAAAAGACGTCACTCCTTTTAATAGCCGACGTTAAAATTTAAAATAACGACGGTATATACGTCTGTTTCTTACAAGACACGTCGTGTTTCGTTAAATACCACGACGCTTTTATAAACCGTCGTCTATTTCATGATTTCATTACAACGACGGTTATCTATTTACCGACCTTTCTATAGTATAGTGACGTTATAAATTCAATACAACGACGGTTATCTATTTACCGACGTGTATAACCTTTCCACCGTCAGTATTAACTAGAAACCGTCGTTTATATTATATACCACGTCTGTTTTTTGTGTTTAGTTAGAGTCGTTTATTTTAGTTCACACACAAACTAACTTATATTTCTTTATTAATTTCTTTTAACAGGATCTCTCAAAGCTAGACATGCCACCTCCTCTGTTAGCCTTATGCCAACATTTCCGGACCAAGTTGTTGCCTGGTAACGAGGCTCTAACAATTCACATGCCCAAGGAAGTGTTTGGCTTTGAGCATGATACCTTCCTCTTCACTGAAGATGTTTTGCAGTTTGGTTCCATGGTTGAGATAGGAACCACAGTGATATCAGTATACATGAGGTAATTCTCCCTAATCCCATTTTGTTTTACATTTTCCTTTCTTTTAAATTAAAATCTCATTTAATTGACTTTCATATATTTAGGTTCCTATTTGACTATTTAAAAATGGCAAATATTGTAAACCTTGTTGGCCTCGTGGACCCTGGGCTAGTGAGCTCTGGAGCTGGATCAATATCAGACCGAATAAAAAACATGTCAAACCGCCTGAATACAGCAGATGGGAATCAATTTTTCTTGGTCCCTTATAATCCAGGGTTAGTACCATTTAAAGTATTTTCCCGAGCTTCTAATATTTTTCTTTCTAATATGAATCATTATGTGCAGGGGTCATTGGGTGATGGTAACTGTGAGACCATTAACGGAGACTGCCTAGTACATGAATTCACTGCCAAAACGCATGGTTGACGACGACATGAAAAATATAGTGAATACGTAAGTTGATTTCTTCTGATTTAAGATTTTTCCTATAAAGTATTTAAATAAACGACGGTTTTTAATAATACCGACGTTATTATAAACTATAACGACGGTAAGATATTACCGACGTTTTAATTTAACTACTACGTCAGTATTTTCTTAAAAACGTCGTTTTAATTTAACTACCACGTCGTTTGCGTTTTATTTAAGAACGTTTTAATTTTTTCTGCTCAATTTTTTGTCATACGACGTTTTTTACTCTTACCGACGTTATAACGTTACACAACGACGGTTAGGTTTTACCGCCGTTTTAAACAAAAAATAACGTCTTGGTTTAAAAAACTTCGTCGTTTTGACCGATTTACCACGACGGTTACTATTTGTATTTAAATTTTTTGTTTTGTCATTAACACCCTTTGTTTTCTTGTAACAGGTCAATTAAAATGTTTAACATTCATATAAATAAAAATTCACGTAAACAGCAGGCCATTTGGAAAAATCTACACGGCACTCCTGAACAACCAACAAGTGTAGAGTGTGGCTATTACGTGATGCGATTCATGAGAGATATAATTCATGATCCAGACCTAAATTTCGAGAAGAAGATAAAACACAACATTTTAGATATACTTTCTTTATTTTACTACGTCAAATTTTTGTTTAAAACCGTCGTTTGTATCCTTATAACACGTCGGTGTTTTGGTTTATTTTGCAGTTTGACAAGAAAAAAGATAAACTTCAGTATAAACATGAGGATATTGACGAAGTTAGGCATGAATGGGCAGAATTCGTGAACAAGCAATTACCGAAGGATAATTGATGTAGATAAATATTTATGAACAATGTTCAGGTTTAATTTAGTTTATTTAAAATGTACATAAATATTTTGTTGTAATCAAGCGAACAAAAATAAAAAAAATTCAATTTTGTTTTAAAACTTGTTTAGTTCCCAAACACCGACGTCTGATTCTAATTTACACGTCTCATACGTGTACAGAATGGTCGTCTTGCAGTAAATGGAAATATAACATCGACGGTAATTCTTAAAAACGACGTGTAATAGTCATAACAACGACGGTTTATAATTAATTCATCCTGTATAAATGAATTTGTACTCATATACTACGTCCGTTAGTATAACCTTATCGACGTCTTAATATTATACAAAGGCAGATATTCTTAAATATCCGCCTTTGTATATATAAACAACGTCAGTTATATACACCAAAATGACGTGTAATAGACATAACAACGACGGTTTATAATTAATTCATCCTGTATAAATGAATTTGTATTCATATACTACGTCGGTTAGTATAACCTTATCGACGTCGTAATACTATACAAAGGCGGATATTCTTAAATATTCGCCTTTATATATTTAAACAACGTCAGTTATATACACTAAAATGACGTGTAATAGTAATAACAACGACGGTTTATAATTAATTCATCCTGTATAAATGAATTTGTATTCATATACTACGTCGGTTAGTATAACCTTATCGACGTCGTAATACTATACAAAGGCGGATATTCTTAAATATCCGCCTTTATATATTTAAACAACGTCAGTTATATACACTAAAATGACGTGTAATAGTCATAACAACGACGGTTTATAATTAATTCATCCTGTGTATATTCTTAAATATAGTTTCAACGTCGGTTTATTATGTTTAAAGTCGTTGTAAAGGGATACAACGTCGGCTAGGTCATTTTTAATTTAATTTTTATTGACTTTTATATTTTATTTAAATCCATATTAAATTCATAACTAAATCCAAAAATTAAACTGAAAACTACCAAGCATTGGAATATTGTCTCTATCCTAAAGCTTTAAAAAATATAATTTTGGAAATATTTTTTTATTGTATTTAATTACTAATATTAATAATATATTCAAAACAAAATCCGAAAAATATACCGGCAAATTCTATGCACTGATTGAGACAATATCTTGCCCGTTAAGGCCTGAAAAATGTAATTTTAGTTTTCAAAGTTCAAATGATAACAAAATTCAAACAAATTTAGAGACAAAGCATGGTACTCCTTATACTTTACATAACATAACCCTAAGGTTTATGTGATCCATTGGTGCCCATAAATTCAAAATTATGAAATCCATATTTTAGCCTACTATTGTAGAAGGCAATGTTGTAAGGAATCCATAGCAATTTTCGGTTCATTTTTCTTGTACTTGTGTATTTTTTAAAAATTATTTTAAAATTTAGGGTTTAGGGTTTAGGGTTTTTTGAAACGACGCCAGTTTTCTCCCGCTGTTTTTGGTCAACTACATTAACAAAGACTAATTGAATTCGGTTTACGACGTCGGTTATAAAATAGCGACGTTCTTAGTGTTTACAACGTCGGGATTTTATAAAAATCGCCGTTGTAAGTAATTATTAGACGTCAGTGTAAGTGTTGACCGTCGTGGTTGAAAAACGCGGTACTTTAAAATTTTTGACCGCGACCTGAAATTTTCAGAATTTCCCTTTAACCCTCAAATAGTTCATTCTCTCTCTTCAACATAAATTTGTCTGAAAGTTTTCGTTCTCCCAGCCTCTCTCAATATCCATGTAAGTACAACTCTAGTCCCTTTAATCCTAATTCTCTCAGCTCTCTCTCAAGCTTTTGTTATATTCTCTCAGCTCTCTCTCAAAGCATTGGGTACGTAGATTCTCCAAGATCTCTCTCAAAGCATTTGGTACGTAGATTCTCCAAGATCTCTTATTGGGTACGTAGATTCTCCAAGCTCTCTCTCGAAGCATTGAGTACGTAGATTCTCCAAGCTCTCTCTAAAGCAGTTGTTATATTCTCGCAGCTCTCTCTCAATATCCATGTAAGTACAACCCTAATCTCTTCTTAAATCCATAAATGTTTTCGTTGGTAGCTATATTAGGGTTTTGGTGTTTGCAATCTTGTAATAATTGCTCTTTGTTTGGGTTCTTTTATGTTTGTTTGGCCATGGGTTCTTGGAAAAGGAATGGGGATGGGAGATTTAGGCTGTTTTTTTTTTAACTACGACGACGGTTGAAGGATCAAACCGTCGTCCAAATGTTTATTATACATCGGTTGTTCATTTACTCCCGTCGTCTGCGTTTTAAGCCGCAACTGGTAGCCTAAAGACGACTGTTTCTCCAAAAAACGTCGTCTTTAGGCTACCAGAACACTGTTCAAATTTCTAGGTTTGGGTATCTTAATGACGACGGTGACTATAGATGCCGTCGTCGGAATGTATATTAAACGACGATTATGTTTTTAAACCGTCGTCTTTTCCATGTTTTATATTTAATTTTCATTTTGTTCTCTGCTATTTGAATGAGGTAGTGTTTCATTGCTGGTCTTTCCACTTTAATATATATATATATTTATATGAATTTGATAGAGTGTGAGATGGATAAGTCATGGATGCATGCGGATAGAAGATCGAAGGCATATGAGTTAGGGGTGGAAGGATTTTTGAATTTTGCATTAGAAAATCTTGGAAATACAACTGAGATTCGTTGTCCATGTGTTAAATGTGGGAATATTCGATTGTTTGGGGTTGGAATTATAAGGGAACACTTATACTTTAATGGAATTGACCAAAGCTATAAGATTTGGAGATGGCACGGAGAACCTTGGGAATGGACTGCCAATGCTAGTAGAAATGTGGAAGAAGATGAGCAAAGTAGGTTCAGTTATGTTTCTAAAGAATTAGGGATGGATGATAATGATTTTGCCAATATTGGATCTGATCCTTATGAGTTTGCCAATGTGATTGGGGATGGCGATGAACCCTTGTACCCTGGTTGCAGTAAGTACACGAAATTGTCGGCTTTGGTGAAGTTATATAATTTGAAAGAAAAACATGGGATGAGTGATGTTTGCTTTACAGAATTATTGATACTTCAAGGAGAATTTCTTCCAGAAGGAAATACACTACCTTCCTCTATGTACGAGGCAAAAAAGACTTTGTCTGCTTTAGGGATGAGTTATGAGAAAATCCACGCATGTTCCAATGACTGCATTTTGTATCGGAAGGAGTATGAGAATGCAACTAATTGTCCTACTTGTGGTATCTCAAGGTGGAAGGAAACCAAGGATGGGTTCTTGAAAGAGGGGGTGGCAGCGAAGGTGGTGTGGTATTTTCCTCTAATTCCAAGGTTTAAAAGGATGTTTCAATCACATAAGACAGCTAAGAGTTTGACTTGGCATGCTGCAAGAAAATCAGTTGACGGTTATATGTCTCATCCAGCGGATTCCCCGTCTTGGAAACTTGTTGATGAAAAATGGCCCGACTTTGGTAATGAGCCAAGAAACTTGAGATTGGCTCTCTCATCTGATGGATTCAATCCCCACAGTTCTTTAAGTAGCAGATACAGTTGTTGGCCATTTATGTTAGTTACATATAATCTCCCACCATGGCTATGCATGAAGCGGAAGTTCATGATGTTGACTATACTGATTTCCGGTCCTAAACAGCCCGGAAATGATATAGACGTCTACTTAGATCCTTTGATTGATGATTTGAAATCTCTGTGGGATGGGATTAGAGGAGTGTATGATGCCCACATAGGAGAATACTTTACACTCAGAGCTGCATTACTGTGGACAATTAATGATTTTCCCGCTTATGGAAACTTATCTGGTTGTGTTGTTAAAGGATATAAAGCTTGTCCAATACGCGGCGATGATACACCTAGTCACAGGTTGAAAAATGGCCACAAAATTTGTTACATTGGGCATAGAAAGTGGTTACCAATGAATCATCCATATAGGAGGCAACGTGCAGCTTTTAATGGGAAACCTGAATATGGCATGCCCCCCGAGCCATTAACAGGAGAAGAAGTGCTGCATATGGTTGAAGATATTAATTACATATGGGGCTCGAAAAATGGGGGAAGTGTTGGTGAGAATGATGGTGACAGAGTTTGTTGGAAGAAGAAATCAAAATTCTTTGATCTCGAGTATTGGAAATACCTCCCTGTGAGGCATGCCTTAGATGTTATGCACATTGAGAAGAATGTTTGCGATAGTATCATTGGTACATTGCTAGAGATCCCTGGAAAAAATAAATATGGGATTGCTGCTCGGTTAGACTTATTGAACATGGGGGTAAAAATTGATTTGCAACTCGAGTATGGAGAAAGACGTACTCGCTTGCCTCCAGGGCCTTGGAATTTGTCAAGAGCAGAGAAGAGAGCGGTTTGCAATTCTTTTTATGGTATGAAGGTTCCTGAAGGTTATTCTTCAAATATAAAAAATCTTGTATCTTTAAAAGATTCAAGACTTCTTGGCCTTAAATCTCATGATTGTCATACCTTGATGCAACAATTGCTCCCTGTGGCAATTCGTTCTGTTTTGGAGAAGCCTGCAAGGTATGCAATAACTCGATTGTGCTTCTTCTTCAATGCTATATGTGCAAAGACGGTAGATGTTTCCAAGCTAGATAAGTTGGAAGAAGATGTAGTAGTTACTTTGTGTTTGCTTGAGAAGTACTTTCCCCCTTCATTCTTTGATATCATGGTTCATCTAGTAGTACATCTTGTCAGAGAAGTTCGTCTATGTGGGCCAGTATATTTTAGATGGATGTATCCGTTTGAAAGATATATGAAAGTGTTAAAGGGGTATGTTCAGAATCGTACTCGTCCCGAATGTTGCATTGCTGAGCGGTATATAGCTGAAGAAGCTGTAGAGTTTTGTACCGAGCATTTATCTGATGTTAGAACAGTTGGAGTGCCTTCAAGCCAGAATATGGGAGTTTCAAAGCCATTATCAGGTTGCACAGTGAGCTTAGTTGATATGGACTTGTTGAACCAGACACATCTATATGTCTTGGAGAATACGGAGGAAGTCCTACCTTATATCGAGTACGTATGAGTTTAATTTTTCATATATATGTAGCCATTTTAAATATTATTACTCCTTATATTTATCTTATATATAAAGGACCGTAATGACCCCTGAAGACGAAGCGATGTCTACTTGTTCATTAGGATCCACAATAGGTTCAACATTGTCCACTCTTGTGACCCCTGAAGACGAAGCGATGTCTACTTGTTCCCCGTGATGGTTCCAAGTGCTGTATGTCTCAATCATTCCATTTCTTACTAAATGAAATCGAACATGTTCAATTGTCTCCCACAACATGTTGTTGCACCTCCTGCAAGGACACCGGATTCTAGTTGCACCTGGGTTGTGTGTCCGTGCAAAGTCAATAAAATCCTCGATTCCATCCAAGTATTCGCCTGCGCACCTATTCGGGTTCTGTATCCACCTTCTGCTCATCTTTCCTGGAACCACAATCACAATACAACAATCATGTTGTATTCGTACAAAATCTTTCCTTATGCCTCCGGTAAGGGCCCTATCCCATTCGGAAATGCATAGCCATGTCATGTAATTTACAGCTACATGAGATTAGATTTCGACGTGGATGAATTTCGGCAGCATCTCGGTACGGTTCTTGAGGTGTACCGTAGATATAAAATACCTACGTACCACCCGAAGAACGTACCGAGACAACACCCAAATCTCCACAATCGAAACCTAATCCTGTAGCTGTAAACTACGTGACATGACTATGCATTTCCAAACTGTCCAAAATATGGGACAATTCAAGAATTAATTGGACCGTAGTCGTGGTTTACCCACCCATGCGCGGTCCAACTAACCTCGAACGGGAACTAAGCTTTACAAAAAAAAAAAATGTACAAAGTTAATTTCAATTAACTTCGTACATTAACGTACATTCATAATTTAACAACATATTATAAACATAATTTCATAAATCAATATAAATATAATGTAATAAATTTTATATTATAAAACAACGAATATACCTTCTAAATCGTTCTCCTCCAATCGCTAATCACATATAATATTCCTATATACAAAGAAATTAATGGTGTTAGTATGAATTTACAGTAAAATTTTTACACTAACGATAAAAAATGCATACCCAATGACCGTATCAAAGTCAGAAGTAGCTCAACTCATAAATGAAATGAAAATGTCGAGTTTTGTGGGCCGAAACCTCTTGAGACAGATGCAAAAACAGCAGAGGCAAACTGCAATTTTTTTTGCAGTTTGCCTCTGCCATGGACGTGCTAAGCTTAGTATAGATGACGAGTTTGCGCGACGGAGAAGTTTATCGTCGCGCAAGATTCTTCCTTTTGCGCGATGAACAATTAGTTCAAAGTCTGTCGCGCAAACCACGTCACCGTCACGCAAACGTTATTTCCCCAGTCGCGCATGGTTCTGTCAACATCGATTTCTTGCGCGACGACGAAGTTCTATCCGTCGCTCAATAATTGGTCGCACAAACAATAAGCGACGTAATCTCTGTCGCGCAATCTGCTGTCGCGCAATTTTTTGGCGCGAAATGCTATCGACAGTGCTTCCTTCTTCGCGCCTTTTTTTTTTGCGCGACGAAATGTTTTAGTTGTCGCTCAAAGGTGTGTTGCGCGACGATATATACTGTCGCGCAAAATTCACCGCCAAATAAATTTTTCTGCGCGTTTTCCCAGCGGCTTTATGCGACGCTCTTTGTTTTTGTTGCGCAAAGGTATGTTGCGCGACGAATTATTTTGTCGCACAATTTTACGCTACGCTTTATGTTACCCGTCGCGCAAAACGATTTTGTGCGACGAATTATCCTCTGTCGCGCAAAAAGCCGTCGCGCAAGGACTAAAATGTAGTAGTGTCACGTAAAGCCGATAGAAATATCCTTGTGTCATGGGCCGTGCCTTCCCATCCGGCACATACGAATATAAAGTGCATGCAGCCATCACATTTTGGGTAAGTATCCATTTTCTACTAATAAATGGTATTTGATTAGAAGGAGATACTATGGCTTGCACATGAACACCATCTATAGCACCAATACAATCCTACAAGTGATAAAAAGATAAACATAATATTAATTATAACATAATAAAACATAGACAAATATTTAAGAGTAGCAGATGCAATAGTTACCTTGAAATGAGGCATATATCTAGAATCTTATTGGATTTCCTTTGGAGTGTTGTTAAACGCATTTTCCAATGGTTTAATTACATCCACAGCCAAACGACATACAACATCAAGTAAGATACTAAAATATCTGCTCACAATCTCACTAGAATGTTGAAAGCGATCATGTGCTTGCCTATTTGCAGAACCATGTTCTAAGATGTTCAAGAACATCCCTAACATCTCAGCAGCACTCATTCTTCTTGAACCCTTTAATCCATAATTTTTTTGCAATTCATCACACAATCTTATAAATACATCTTTGTCCATCCTGAACATATTATGGCAACGACTTTCATTTCCTTGTAACACTCCCATCAACCAAATATTTCCTGTATGATGATCATTCATAGATGGGGTCTTATGAATATATTTCACATAATAAAGTTCAATAAGATGGGCAATGACACATATAATTTGGTTGATCTCCTCCTCATCTTCTGGAATGGACATGTTCTAAAATAACCTGCAAATGTATTTATTTCCTTCAAATATCATTTTCATTGTGCATACATGCTTATATAACATAAAATATAATGACAAGCGTTAAAATATCCCTAAAAAATCAAATAAAAGATCATCCAACATTAATTCAAATATTACTCACAAATTCAAAAAATATTAACAACACAAAAACAAAACATAAATTAAAGTCACCAAACTAGCAAATTCTATCCTTCAGCTAACTCATGATTAAGAAATTGAAGCTTGAGGTTAGGATTTTCCATGACAACAAACATCTCTCTCTTCTCTTGAGCACAAAACAATTTAGTTGCAAATCACCACAACTTGCTACCATGCTCTGCCCCAGGTAAAGTTGCAACATCTTTCATCACTTCAGCAATACTAGTTCCTGGTAAAACTGTATTAGCCATTGATGTTCTAGTACTCCTACCCTCAACCACATCAACAAGACATTCAATTTGCAGTGATAATTTTGCAGCTCCTCCTATTTTCCCCCCTCCTTTACCTTTCTTCTCATTTTTATCTTGAATTTCAATTGGTTCTTTTTTTTGGCACACTGTTTGTAGTTTGAGTGCTTTCAATTGGCACAAACTCATTCGAATCACCGTTAACTTCAATTGGAATGACATTATCACCATCACTTTCAACTGGAAGTACACCAGATGAAGGTGCCCAGGAATGCTTACCAGTGGCTGTGACGATCAAAAACATCCTATCTAACTTCTCCTCCATCTCAGGACTAATACCCTCAAATTGGAATCTTGCATATTTGGGTTCTGCCTGCGTTATGACATATACAAATATTATAATGAATTTTTAAACAAAGTTAGAAAACAAAACAACAAAACAACAACATGGATACCAATACTATAGTAAAACATGAACAAAAAATTCAAATACCTGAATTTTATCTTGCCACCATTCATCAGATGCATCAACGGTATTCTTAGCGATATTCCACCCAAGACTAGTTTCCTTCCCTTTTAGATCTTTCCATAATTTCCATTCTTTTTTCAGTAAATCCCACTTGTTTTTCAATTGTAATTTTTCATATGGTCTTCCTATCTCTTTATAATATTTGTAACCAATCTTGCCCATCCAACTTTATTAAAGTGAGTACTGGGACAATTGCCTAGATCCACCTCCTTGATACAAAGGTCAATGAAGATGACTATTGAGCATTCCACAATGCTGACAATTTTCGAGATCCACTTGCAACATTTTCAGTTGTGGTGAAGTTACTATTCTTCTTTGCCATCTTACTGCAACAAAGACATTACATATAAGCACAAAAGAAAATAATAGGTATACAAGCGAATTACAATAAACGAAACTATGGATAAGCGGCATAGAGACAGGGAAAAGAAAAACCAAAAGGCAAGACAACAATGAAACATAAATTTACAACTAGAAGAGTAAAATAGAACTGAAGAAACAATCTGCCCCTTGTTGAGGCCCAAAAAATCAAAGGCTGGGCACAAATATATTTCTAGCCCAGCAAGACACCTAACTTGGGAAAAAACCCAACTTAGGTACGTAAGAGTTCGTCATATGCGCTTGCACACGTGCCATGCCAAGCAAATAAGCAACACGCCACGCTACAAGCTTAAGTGGACCCAAGCCACGTGAATGCTTGGGGCTTGCTAAGCGGGTTGTGGTATGGATAGTTAGGAGTTTTCATGAGGCCCATTGATGAGCCGAGAAATGGAAGTTTTGGGCTGCTTGGGAGCCTCGAAACTCAAGCCCATTTCTTGAGCCCAAATATGTGGGTAAGCATAAAAGAGAGAAAACAAGCCCAATACTCTAGAAAAACCAGCCCAAATACTCTTGGAAAATTAGCCCATTATTTTGATAAAATAGCCCATTATCTAAGGAGATTAGCCCATTCTCTTAATTGGCTAACCCATCACCTTAGGAAAGCCCAAGCAACCAAGAAGAAAATATCTGCAATCTCCAGCACATGGCTGGAGACAAAAGCCTCGACAAAAGCCATCACCTTAGGAAAAAAAGGAGGGAGATGGTTGGGAATAGGAATTCTCCACTGAGGCAGCCGCGGGAAGAGCATTGAGCTCCCAAAAATCCCTGATTTTGTGAGATTAGGCAGAGGAGATTTTTACCATGATAAGATAAGTCAAAGGAAGGGAGGAAAAAGGAAGGAAAAAGCTTGGCCAAAATGGATAGAAATCATTAGGGTTTCTTGGAAAAGAATGGCTTCTAGCGCCTATAAAAAGGGTCATCTCCTACCCATCAAACAACCACATCAAGAGAGCAAGCATCATCTCTCATCCTTACAACCCACATCCAGAGAGCAAGTTTCCTCTCTCACTTGCAAAACCCAGAAAATTCGTGCTATATTCATCCTTTTCCTCCATTTTTCCTCTTCTGGCAAGCTGTTCTAACACTTGACAAAGCCTCTATCAAGCTGCCGGAAAAACACTCATGCCACCCATTCCTCTCTCTTTCCCTTATTCTTTGCCAAACCTTCATGCAGACCCTTCTTCTCTTACCTTAACACCCCCTTTTTCTCCTAGGAACTCACAACTTTCTCTCTTTAAGTGCTAAACTCATGACTACTTTGCTGCCATGCCACAAGCTTCTCATGCCAAGCTAAGAATTTATCTGTAAGTTGTTGTTATTTTCGTTGGTGAAGGTAACCAAGGTGTTTCCTAAGGCTTCACTACCCTTTCGAAACATTCTTGAGGCTTGATCTTCGAACTCAGACACAGGGGGATAATTTCATCAGTTCGCTCCTTACGGCAGCCCATGTAGCTGCCGGAACGAAAAAGCCCCTACACCCCTTTAAGACAAAGAACAAAATAAACACCTACAGGATCTCTTTTGTTTATACGATATTTCCCAATTTATATAGAAATTGATATTTTGCTCTCTTTCGCCTTCATGAAATTGGAATCCTACACAAGATCGGTAAATTCATATACAATTATATAAAGAAAAAAAATATGTTCAATTTGGACCGTGAAATGGATTAGGGCTTTTTATGTACAATGAAAATGAAAAAAGATAGAAGATTTTCCATCATAAATTGCTTTCAAATATATAATGAAGTAATCCCAAGAGACTGGTTGACATGACCATTTATAGTAGGATAAAACCCTTGTCCCATGTTAACTAATGTGATATCCTCCCACTAAAACAACAATTAAGTTTCTAACTACGACACTTCAAACCAGAATCATTGAATAGTAATTATTCTATAGGACCTCTGCTATAAAAGTCTCAGGATCATTCTTTCCTGAGTGATGCTTAAACTAGCAGCATACTTTTATTTCAAAACTACGTTGGAATATTCAACACTGAACTCCAACCAACCCTGTAATTCTCACATCATAAACTAAGAAGTTATGATAAAGATAATATAGAAAATTCCAAGTAAAAATACAGATTTATGCTTTGGAGGTTGACCCTATTTGCCTCGAAATCTATTTGCCTATTTCCAAGTAGAAAATTCCAAGAAGTTATGACCTCCTCGAAATCTATTTGCCTATTTTCCTTTTCTATACCAATTCAACCGGTTTATAGGAACTTGACCCTATCAGGAAAGGGCCCTAAAACCCAAATAGAAAAATGTCATTCTGATGCCAATATGTAATATAGAAAACCAACAGCAGCTACAATTGAAAGTTAAAACCCTAGAAATCAAAGAGAAAGAGGGAACAAGGAAATTGAAAAGAAATATACCTGAGTCTTGTAGCTTAGCAATGCGATTCAATTGATCCAACCAGAAAAAATCGTAGGTAGTATGGAAGAGAAGGAGATGAGTGATCTCTGTGAAAAGATTGCGTGAAGAAGAACCAAGATAGTTAAAACTCTAAAAATTAAAGAGAAAGAGGGAAGAATGAAATTGAGAAGAAATAAACGCAATATGCCTCTTACTTGAGTCTTGTGGCTTCTTAGGAATGCGCTTCAATTGATCCAACAAGAAAAAAAATGGAGGAAGAATGGAAGAGAAGGAGAAGGTGCTCTGTGGCGTGGGATAGAGAAGACGCATGAAGAAGAAGAAAGCGTGAAATCATATTGGGGTATTTTTGGAATGTTATAATTTTAATTAAACCCAGCGCTTCCTTAAATCTGACTATCGTATAATCAGAAATTGAAAGCAACTCATTAGTTGCTTTCCTTTATTGCTTTCTCCCACAACAATTTTTTAATAATAAGTGATTTTATTATAGGTTACCAAATGGGCTGGTGTTCTCAAAATTTAAAAAAAATCACTTATCACCCCAAATAAGCAATGCCAAACAGGTACTAAGAGCTTCTGATGTATTCACTGCCAGACCCACATAGGCGCAAGGAGGTGCAGCTGCACCTCCCCTCGCTAGAAAACGACATAGAGATGCCAGATTGGTGCACCTCTGCTACTGCCCAGAATCTATTCGACAAAATACTTGAAAGGGATTCTCTGTTTGCGCAGCTAGCCCTCCTATTATTATTTTTAAATCTCCTGGCCAAACAATGTCGTTTTGGGCCACCAAAAAAAAAACAAATAAATTAAGAGGAAACGTAGATGCAAGAAGCCTTATCGACGTGGAAGAGCAAGAAAACCTAAACTTGTTGAAGTTGAAAAGACTCCCTCCCTGTCCTGCTGCTTAGCATGACTTTATTTCACTTCTTTTTGGGGGGTTGGATTACCACAACTATTGTCTTTTCTTTTTTTTTGGGCGTAACTTTTTTAATTTTTCGGTTTGTTTTTTTTTGAAGGTTTAGGGTTAAGTTAATTGATTATTGTCTTTTATTAAATTAATTGATAATTGATAATTGATTTTTTCTTTGAGGAAATAATTGATAATTGATATGATGTTGTGTAAGTAGTGGAAATTGGCATTTTATTTTGGCAAAAAGTCACTTTTGGTCCTTATAGTTTGTCAATTTTACCACTTTGGTCTCTATCGTTTCAATTTGGTCAATTTTGTCCATGTGGTTTTAATTTGAAGCAATTCAATAACAATATCTCATTTCTGTCAAAATAGAGTAACTTCTGTTACTTTTTTAGGGGTATTTCCTAAAACAAAGGCTGGAAAAACAAGAAAATGAAAAAGAAAAAGAAAAAGAAAAGAAAAAAGAAAAGCGAGAGAGAAGCCCTCACCCAAACCACCAACCCAACCTGTCCACAGTCCGCCCCAATCTTCCAAACCCATTACAACTCCACCACATCTGCTATGGCGTCAAGATCGTGTACGCTCTCTTGTCTACTTTTCAATTCCTTCACGCCACCCCAGTCACCCATAACCCGTTCCCTCTCATCTCTCTCTTGCTGACTCCATCTTCATGTGTCTTCTATGGTTCTTTTGCTTTTTAAATGGAATTTATTGACCAATATTGGGATCACATCACTCATGACCTAGCTAGGGCTCGTCAATGGGCCGTACTGGGCTAGCCGGGCCCAAATTTAATGGGCTTGGGCCGGATCGGGCCGGGCTTTAAAGAGGAGAGAGAAAATATCGGGCTAGGCCGGATCGGGCTGGATTTTTTTAGAAAATTCAAAGCCCAAGCCCATCTCATGAGCAGGGCTTGAAAAAGCCCATCGGGCCGGGCCGGGCTGAAATGGGCCTAAAAAATAATAAGTGTAAAAAAAAATTATTTTTTTTATAAGGATGGTATGAATAAATATGCAAATGTTTGGTGATGTGTTAAAGAAAAGTATGATTATATTTGGTGGTATGATTATGTTTGGTGATATGATATGTTGTTTGTCTTATTATATATATATATATATATATAATTGTTGTATTAATAAATGACACAAATTAATGTGCTAATCATCCAATTATAAACTAGAAATGAGTAGAATTCAATAAAAACACAATTTTTCAAACAAGTAACACACACACACAAAAATGAAGGAGGGGGATTTGTCATTCAAGTGATGTAATCCTAATCCTAAACCCTTATTTATACATAATTATATATGTATGCGGGCCTAACGGGCCGGGTTTTTGTGGGCGGGGGGGGCCTATGGGCCGGGCCCTCTCAAAGCCCATAATGGGCCTGGCCGGGCTTTTTTTGGATGGGCCGGGCGGGCCACCATAGGCCCATGAGCTCGCGGGCCAAATGATGAGGCCTATACCTAGCTACCTACTTCGAAAATTCATCATCTCACCCAATTAAATTCCTTCAAGAAAAAATAAAAATAAATAGAGGATTGCCTAAAGTTTGCAAATACATTTCAAATGGATATTACAAATACATTTAAGAGGTTACCAAATGGCCAGATCCAGATCCATCGTTGATGGAATTCTTGTTTTTAGGAGTGGATGAAGGGTTTGGGTTGATGAGTTGTGCTGGGAAAGAATGGGTGGGTTCGAAATAAGGGGCGAGGGAGGGGGAGGTCTTGGCGGAGTAGGTGACTGTGTGGGTGTCGAGGTTGAGCTTGGGAGAAGAGAGAGAGAGAGAGAGGTGGGGTGTCTTGAGAAGTTTTGTGGTGAGAGGGTGGTTGCTTGGTGGGTGATGTTGGCCAGTGGCTTGTTGGGTGGGGTTGGAGTGGTGGTGGTGAAGGTAGCTTTAGGTTGGGCTTGGGTGGTGGTTGTGGTTTGATGGTGAAGTTAGGGGAGGGGGAGGGGGAGGGAGAGAGAGGCATAAGAAGAGAGTTTTTTAAATTTTTTATGTTTATAAATTAATTTTTTCATTTTGTATTGTTTATTTTTAAAAGGAATGAGTTTTTTAATAATTTGATCAAATTGTGCCTTCACGGGTAATGGAAGTTACTCTAATTTGACATAAATGAGAGATTGTTCTTGAATTTCTTCGAATTGAAACCACGTGGACAAAATTGACCAAATTAAAATAACATGGATCAAAGTGGTAAAAGTGGCAAACTACAGGGATCAAAAGTGACTTTTTGCATTTTATTTTATTTTTCTTCTTCTTCTTTTATGATTTGGCTCTCTTTGTATTAATACCATCAGTAGAAAATATGAGGAGACAGAGGATGCATTGCGCACACTGTTGGTACGAGAAAGACGCTACGCGAATGACTCGAGGTAAGATCACTTATGATTTGTTTCTTTTCAATATTGGCCCTTCCCTAAAAAAAATTTGGATCCGCATCAGGGTGTTGGTGCTCTGTTTCGTTGTCTTGGTGCTCTGTTTCCTTTTGTTTTTCTTTGGTTAGTGGCCCTGTTGTTCTTGTTTTGTTGGCATTTTGTGTCTTTTGCGCGTGCCTAATGAAGCTTTACTGACAAAAAAAAGAGGAAAAAAAAGGCATGTATAACCTTTTATGTATTTAATTGCATTTGCATGTGTAAATTTTTTTTTTTCTTATTACTTTATTATATTCGGGAGAATCAAAGAGAAAATAACCTCTTTTTTTTCTTCTTGCACGCTACCCAAAATTCAGATCTAGCCCTTGAGACATGAGGATTACGAGCCTCTGTATTTAGCATCCGTGCATTTACACACATTTAAGAGAATGTTAACCATTAGATTTTATTCTAATGAATTTTAATAAGTCCACATCATCATAATTATAGTTAACCAAAAATAACCATTTGCACCTTATCATATCTATCCAATAACTCCGAAATACCATTTGCATCTTACGAAAATGTTTTGTGCAGCCATGGATACCAAACGTAACCCAAAATTCGTATTCAATGTTCTTTTATTATGCATATTTCTCAAGTCCCATATATCCCTTGCAGATCACTATATGTGCAAATCAATCTTGATCTGCTGATCAAACCATTGTATCTAGCAGTGGGGTTTTTGAGTTAGGCCTTCTCCAATCCATTTGGGGCTAAACCCAAATTTTATCCCTCCAAAAAGTAATTATTTGGGTTTTGCCCAAACTCAAATCGTTTTTTCTCCCAACCCTTCGAACTCAAATTTTAAGTCCACAACTTTATTAAATTGTTTAAGAATGGTTTAAGTCTAATTTTTTTTTTATGGATATATTTAATCTTTTTAAATAACTTCATAATTTAATTTTTTTTAACAATTTGACCTAAAAGAATTGAAATTCCACAAATATATTTTGGTAGATTATTTGAGAAATGAGTGGGTATTTATAGAGTTTGGGGTGAGTTTTGGGGTTGGATTTGATTTAGATTAAGTTAAAATATTATTTTGATCGTTGGATTTAAATGTCAGCCGTTGGATCTTTTTTTTTTTACTGTTAAAATAGCTCAGATTTAATATATATATCGTTGATTTAAGTTAACATTAGAATATAAAAAAAATAAACAAATAAACAAAAAACATCACTACAAGCCAACACTTGGCAAGGCAGCATCTTCAATAACCAGCACATGGGTTGTTGGCGGGTCCCAGCGATGAAAGCTTGCACATGGGTTGCTGACGCAGCAGGTGGGCTCCACTAGTTTTTTTTAGGTCCAGGCAATAGTTAGACTACTATTTGGCCCCAAGTTTGGGTTTTCCCAAAATTTGGTCCCTTCATTTCTTGGGTTGGGAGAACTTTTGGGCAATAATTTGGGATTTTTTTGGGTTTGGCCTCATGGGTTGGAGATGGCCTTAGGTACCCCCGGCTATATAGGTGTCTGGTACTCCAAACAAGGGAGATCTACTAGTAGCATAGTCTGGGTGGCAAATAGGAAAAGTCTTATATGTGCTTGCCAAATAGGAAAAGAGAGTGAGGGGCGACTGCCATGGCTGCCTAGAGGTGGGGGAAGGAGGCTGGGTTGGGGAAGATGGTTGTTGCTTGCTGGGATACTTTTTTTATTTTTATTTTAATTTCATAGTTATTGCATAGATATAATAAGGTGCAAATGGTTAATTTTGGTTTAGTACAATTATGATGATGTGGACTTATTAAATGGTTAACATTCTCTTAAATGCGTGTAAATGCACCGATGCTAAATGCAAAGGCTTAGGATCCGAGACATGAAATGAACGTACCCATACGCTATTAATTAACTCAGCGAGTTTATGAATTAACTCTATTAAACATGGCTGAAGCACAAACAAGACCTCAAGCTAACTAAACAAACCTTGAAATTGAAATTACGTACTGATCAACTTGAAAGACTAATTAATATTGGTATCGACTCTTGGAGATTGCTTGTCTGTTCTCTGCAACTCTAGACAAACACTTAGAAATTCAAATGACAAAAGTTTATATCACATATTTAGGTTGACCAGTGGTGGTCTTCATGTTTTGGAGGTCTTAGGCGAACTACCAAAATGTGGCCTTCTACTCTCTATGTATATTTATTTGATTTGTTTTTGATAAGTTTAAAAAAAAAATTATATGAACTCAAAGTCAGAATTGTGACCTAAAATGAAACAAACAAAATGTAATTTATATAACAACTTTATAAAATACATCAAACATCACCCGCCTTGCATTTTTCTATGCCAAAGTATTAATTAACTTTGCATAATCAACTTTTTCTACCATGTCTTTTTCAATAGAAAATATAAGCAATAGTCTTGTGGGTTTTTATCTTTTTTTCTTACTTGAAGATCGCTTCCTCTTGCAGTAAATATTCAAAAATAAACTGCTTGGTTTTTTTTTTTTGGGTTAATTACAGTTTAGTATCCTATGGTTACACCTTTAAGGCATGTTAGTCCCTATCTTTTCAATTTTAATAATCACATACCCCGGTCTTTTAAATTTGTTACAATGTGGTTCCGCTGTTAGGGTTTCTGTCAGTTCTCTTTGTTAGTTGTCTGTGGGAGCAAATATTTTCGTCTCCAATCACAGCACGCCACGTGGAAAAGAAGATTATCCCTTAAATTAATTAGTTAAACCAATTTATTTAGTTAATTAATTAATAGGGATAATATCTTAATTATAAGATATTATCTTTATTTAATAAGATAATATCATTAATTTGGATATTATCCTAATAAGGGGATAATATCTTAATTATATGGTATTATCTCATAATTAATGAGATAATATCATTAATTCAGATATTATCATAATAAAAGGATGTAATCAAGTCCGACTCAATCTCTACGAAACCCTAGCCCCGAGGCTCCTATAAATAGATGACTTCATTCATCATTTAAGGTACATCTAAACCTACTCCTGATACCCGGGAAAATACCCGAAGCTCTCTCTCCCTCTCCACTCTCCATATTTTCTCCACATGGCTCTGGCCACCACACATGGCTCCGGCCGCCCGGTTCACACCACACATTCAACTCCGTACCCTTTGCTTAGCTATTGTTTTCCTACAAACACTCGAACTAACTTAGGCATCGGAGGGCCTTTGGCCAACACCCCCCGGGTGTGGTCTATTTCCCCAACAACCCAGACCACCCCCAACCTTAATGGCAACCCACGCCCCACTCCCACCCCAAGCCAAGGACGTGAAATTTCCCCAAACAAATCAATAGAAATAGAAATTGGGTGTCTGTTGTTTCTCTATAACTTTTCCTAAGAAAATTGCAGAACTAAAAAAATAAAAAAAGGTCATTCTCTTTCTCCTTTCTCTCTGGCGAACCCATCACATAACCCACTCATACTGCCATCGTCCCCGTCCGAGGCTTCTTTGTGATTCGTGACGGAATTTAAAGAACAGCCACATGACGGTGCCATGCTAATACGCCGGCGCTTGTTGGAAGCGCTGGGCCTCAGCTGCCGTGACCTGAGAAAGGAATTCGTCGTCTTCGATCTCGATGACCAAGCTCTTCGCTTCCATCTTCATCTCTCTTAGTCTCTCTGGGTTGTGCTGGAAAAGAATGGGGGACAAAGCGATGTCGTCGGAATAGTTGGCAAGGCCGAGGGAGAGTGGACTAGAAAAAATGGTGGTCGTGGTGGAGAGCCAATTAATGGCGTTAGGGTGGGGAGTGGGGAGAGGGTTTCCCAGAACGAAGAGAGAGAGAGAGAGATTTATTTTTTTTAAATTTTTTGATTTTTAATATTTTAATTAATTTAAAATTAATAAAAATTTAAAAATATGGGACCCACAATGCCACATAGGCAACTAACGGAGAGATCTGACGGAAACCCTAACGGTGGAACCACATTGTAACAAATTTAAAAGACCGGGGTATGTGATTGTTAAAATTATAGAAAATTTGGCATAAGTCCAATTATGAGGAGAGATTTTGGGTGCAATCCACCCAAAAACTGTTGTTGATCCAAGTCTTTTGACTTTTGCGCCACATAAGCTTACATGCCTTTTTCAATTTATTGATATTTACTTTTATTTATTTTTTATTTTTTTGTTCCAGTTATGCACCTAAAACATAAATAAGGTAAATTATGAATTCGTAAAACTGGTAAGTTATTGATTTGTAGGATATTAATTATCATATTTGATTTGAATTTAATTGCAAA
>BPUM01001090.1:0-122343 GCA_020521455.1 Prunus kanzakura | reverse complement strand
GTTGTGTTTTTTAGGCATGAATTTTATGGAAGTAGAGGGATTAGTTTAGTGACTCAAACTTTTTGTTAGATAGAAGGTGAAAATGTTGAAGGAGTCTTCTAGGAAATGGGTTGGTGACATTTGGCAGTCAACTAGGGGTTGAATAAGACTTTAGGGGTTAAATGATGATGCATATAGAGTGGTGGAGAGAGAGAGAGAGAGAGAGAGAGATCCTATTCCCAAACTGCTCCATAGCCTCTCCAAAGAAACAAAGAAAAATGCATAATTGCATTATTTGTATATGCCCTGCCTGCTCCTACCCTAGTTGTTTATTGGACAGAAATGTCATGTCGTTTGGTTTTGGGATTTAAGATTAAGATAATGGAAATGAGTTGTTTAATTAGGGAGGTCCAATAAATAAATCAACAGAGAAAGAAATGTTAATAATTATTTTGAGAAAGGCAAAAAGAAATTAATAAGAAAATTAAGGCCCCTGCCCGACAACTACAGGCCGGCCATGCATGCAACTTGTAGGATTCTTATTTTGAACGCCACGTCACCTGAAATCCGGCGTATCCAACTCCTATGCAAGCCTGGTGGAGCTGGACTGCTGGAGTCCATTATTTGTCAAATATTAGAAATGAGGTGTTGTAGGGCCCTCTGGACTCCTCCTCCTCTCATCATCCCTAAATACAGGGGCCAATTAATTCTCTCTGCATGCATACACATACAAAAAAGGAGCTATTCTTTTCTGGTTAAATAAATATGTTATGTTGTCACACCGTGAATTTAGACTATATTTAGATTGATAACATGTCATTGAAACAAAAAAACAAACAAAAACATGTCAGACACGAATCGAAGACTGATTTGTACTTACTGTGAAGATAATAAAATAGTGAGCATAGAAAAGCCAAGAGAGTTAGACAACAAATGTTGACAAAAATGGAATCCGCATTCTCCTCTGGAAGATGAAGAATAATAAATGAGGGATATAAATACAAGAATAGCAGGTGAGTTGGGATTTGTTTATGTCTTTAGGGTTGTGACTTAGACTTAATTTAGCGTGTGTGGGTCTCTAGCTGGATATGAATCTGATGCATGGGATTATTGGCAGCTCTTATTTTCTCAGCAAAAATGACAGCTCTTATTTTATCTCTTGTTGCCCCACGTACGTAACCCTCAGCACCAGATCATCATTTTTGGGGCTCTTGGAAGATTTGAGATCGGAATATTTTAGTGGCTGTCCTAGTCTCATCATAACGGAATAAGAAACAGTGAGGCCCATAATCTGGACACAGAGACACAGAGAGAGAGAGGTGCAATATGGAATATTAAAGATGTTGTTTGATAGAGATGGAAAGCAGGATTAATTTGATTCTTAGCAGAGAGGTCAACTGGGTTCCTGGATTTCAAGACCTACCAGTCTAACACGAGGTTTTGATCAAACTTTTCAGGTTTTTTTGGTCTGTCAGATCAAATCAAACAAGTCTATATACATATTTATTCTTCAAATATGATGCTGAAGATGTAGAGCTGCAATTTTGGGTAGGTAGCATTATATATATATATATGAGAATGGCCAATCATTTGCCCAATGGTGACCAGATGGAGCTTTCAATTAATGGTGTGTGGCTGCTGTTTTTTCCTACTTTAATTTAAATTTATGGATAGATGTATAGCAGAAAGCATGGATATATAATTCTCACATGGGCATGGCCCAAAGATCTAGATATTTATGACAGAATGACCCAGAAAATTCATTTATGCAGAAGCCTACCTCATGCCTACAAGGGCCGTGCAGCTTTAATTAGGGTGAACTTGTGCATTGCTTTCAAATGGCACAGCAGGTTAAGAAGCAGGTGGTTTCTGAGCGTTGGTTGGTTTGCTTCTTCTTCTTCTTCTAACCATAAAAATGAAAATAATAAAATTTTGAGGCTTTGAAATATATGCGTGCATGATACGTGTGTGAGAGTGCAAACCACCTTCAAGAAGAGAAGGTTTCTTGTCGGGATATAGCATAATTAAACAAAAAAGAAGAAAAGAATCGTCGACAGCAGGGTTCGAACCTGCGCGGGCGAAGCCCAACAGATTTCAAGTCTGTCTCCTTAACCACATCGGACATATCGACTTCTTGTTAATTCTGTTTGGCCAGTTCAGTTATAATTGAATTCCTTATTTTTGGAATTGAATGGCACTCACTCTATTAGTATTTGGCCAGTCCAGTCCAACAAGATATGAAATACAGCAGCGTTAGGAGATAAAAATTCTTACTTAAGATGAGTATGAATAGTCTAACCATTATTTCTTTTTAAGAACAAAAAAATACAAGTTGAAAAGAACCAGAATAAAAGGAATATTGCAGAAGGCATATTTCATATTATATAGAAAGGTTAGACTACACTTTACAAGGCAACTATGACTCCACAAACTCTTCTGTGTCTATTTCTTTTTGGGGGTGAACCACCTCTATGACCTGTATGACTCAGAAAATAAAAGAAAACAAAATCCACCACAGTAGGAACAAATTTAACTAAAGTTCCTCCATTGATCCATTCAAATGATTGCTCTCATTATCCAGTCACTATTCTCACTAGAAGGTTTACACACTATGGATGAGCATACTGCACATTGATCCTTCGTTGAATTGGAGTCCTACAAGAGGGCAGTCCTCCATTCCTTGTTTCTTATGAAGCTCATTGCATTTTGCACAAACAACCTGATGCGCACAACGGAAGGAAAACCACTGACATCTCCTCAGATAGGCACATCACACACTCGCGGTCCTGTCTCAAACTTCCAGTCCCAAAATAGTCCTCGGAATTCATTACCCTCTTGATGCTGGTAAAATTTTGGGTTCCCTTTGTTGCCATCACAGTTTTTCTGTCTGACAGGCAACCTCCAAAGCTTCCAGCAGCTCCCCTTCTAGTGCTGCAATTCTTGAAGAGTCAGACTTCAATTGAAATTCAGATAACTTGCTCTCAAGTTCTTTGATGTCTTCCATATACTTCTGCATATCATTTTCTGCCTTCTGTTTGATCCTGTCCTCCTCCACTTTTGCCAAAGCTTCACGCTGTTCTCTTTCATTTCTTATGGAGTTAGCATGTGCAAGTAGTTTCTCATTTCTGTGTTCTCCCATTTCCATCTAGCCTGTAAAATTTATCATCATTAGTAAGAAATAACAACCAGCACATCACTGGGCCATAAATTTTACACCAGCAAAAACTTGAATAGTACCAACTAGTATCACATGTTGTCTGTCTATTAAATTTTTGGTTTTTAAGGTCATAACTAAACCATCCCCAACCCCATCACCCCTTATCGCTTGAGCCAAAGCTCAAGTGGAAATTTTTTGTATACAATCGTGTGAACAATTCATGGAAAAGAAGATTCCTTATTATGCTCAGTGAGAACAATTGTTGACTTAGTAGAATCCCATCACAAGCAAACATTTTGTTTAAAAACAAGGCCACGACCCTTTCCATGGACTTAAGACTTGTTCACCAGTATCCCACAAGCGATCCAACTTAACTTGTTTCTGAAAGGTAACTTTTACATCCACGTTTAAGAAGCATACCTCGATTTGATGATGGACACTTTTGCCTTGCCTAGATCCTGTTGAAGTGAAGCCACCTTCTTCTTTTCTGTTTCAAGCTCCTCCTGCAATGAGCTTATCTCCCCCTCCCATGCCTGGGCCCTTTTCAGTGATCTCTGCTCTTGGTCTAATCCATCCAGGTGACGTCTTGCTTTCTCCAAAGCTATTTTTTTGGCAGCAAGCAACTTCTTTTTCAGAGTGGAATTCTCCACCTCGAGCCTACAGATATTAGACTTAGCTCTCTCAACCTGGCCAGTTGCATTGTTCAAGGCATGCTCCAACTCAGACAGCCTCTTCATGGTGTTTTCCTCCAACATTAGTTTCTCCTTCTTAAATTGCTCCGCTTCTTCCTTCTCTTGCCTCAGTGTTTTAAGTTCAGGCCGTTCCTTACTAAGCCTACGAGAAACCTGCATAACCTTCTCATTGGCCCACTTAGTCCAGCCTTGTAGCTCATTCTGCAGCTCCTCCAGCCTAGGAACTAGCTTCAAAATCAGCTCATCCTTCTCATCTTGTGGTACATACTTTCCTAGAGACTTATCATATGGAATGCCAGCACAGTAATCAAGAATCTTGGGGGATTCGGAGGTGCAAACTGGGGTCTTAGGTCCAGATATCTCTTCCAACCCAGATTTCTGGGAAAACTTGGTATCTGCAGAAGGCAAGGAAGATATGGTACCTTTTTCGGGTACTGTTGATGAGCAACCTGTTGCAGGTGAAGCAGATGGACTACTAGTTGAAGCATGATGCCTTCCATCTGATGAAGGGATGGTGGCTCCACCTTGAGCACTTGACTTTGAGGAACCAACTGTTGTACGTGCTCCAGGAAGTTCAGACGGAGGCTTCATCCTCTTCTCCACAAAGAAACCACCAACTGTGACTTTCCCCGACTTGAAGCCTCCTTTGGACCCATAAGCCCTGTAATTTCTCTCCATATGGAAGGACTTCCTCCGAAGTGCTGCTAATTCTTTCTTGGTGTGCCATTTTCGAACAGCTCCTGACTTTTCTTCAGAGGTACATGTTTGAGATTTGTTTTGCATATATTCCTCAGTGAAGCCTAAGCATTTTTCAAGACTATCAAGCATAGATGACAAACTGTCTTTCTCAGGGGTTAGCCCTCCAGGCGCATGAGAATGTTTAGAGTTGGGCACGTTAGGGAAACTTCCAAATTTGAGTGCTTCAGTCGAATTGTTTTGAGGAGCTCTCTCTTGAGCATGGGAGAGTGGAGGCGTTGAGGAATTTGCTTGGTTGGGATTGGGATTTGGATGGATGGTTTCAAAGCTAGTTGCCTCTGATCTTAATTGGGTAGAGGAAGAATCAGAGGAGAGCTCTCTTGAGGATTCTTCAAAACCAATAGCACTTAATGGATCTCCTTCCGATGTACAGGCTTGCAAAATGTTTAAGTCACAGATCAACAGCCACCACATTGCTTCCGCAACTGATAAGGATGGCCTCACCTCCCTAAGCACACTGATCATTTCTAGCATTGTGTACTCCACCAGGTGCTGTAAATTACCAAACTCATTATCTCTTGAAGCATCAAAACACTTCCCTTTGTTAAGAAATTCCAGAGTATCATTAACAATATTTGATAGAGGGTCTTTACCGCCAATGTAAAGGCCGCCTCTTGAAACAGCCTTTTCAGCAACCTCCTCACTGTACCCACATTCAGCAACCTGCTTAATTGCACTCTGTAAAATTGCTTGCAAATAAGACAGCAACAGTTCTTCCAGCTGACACACAATGGGGTCATCCCAATCTGTACATTCAAAGGCTCCTGCTTCCACTTCTTCTTTGGGCTGAACCAACCCAGCATCCACTGACACATTGTCACTCAATTTTGGACACATTTCTGGAGATAATTCGCGCTGCGGGAATACAGTTAGGGGAGAACCGGGGTCAGTTGTATTCTCCAGAGAAGGGTCAGCTAATTTTCTCTTGTTCTTACTTCCTTTTCCTAAGGATTCCCCTTGGTTGCTAGCAGTACCACTATTGACCATTTTTTTCATACTATGAACAACAAGAACTAACTTCACAATATCACCAGTCGACTCTAAATCAGTAAACCCTATACACAAAAACAAATAAAAATAAAATAATAAAATAATAAAAAACGTGAGAATTTTACAGAAATGATCGAACAAACATTGTCAAAAGGGAAACCATATTCTCAAACATTTCACAGATACTCAATGAAACAAAAAAATTGTGACTTATCAAGGAAAATAATCATAAACAACAAGATAGGCATTCGTCATTCTTGAAATGAAATTAACAAGAAATACTAGAAAATTTCATACCTGAGCTACTAAGAGACGAGGGCAAATAGGCACAATAAGCACTCTCCTGTTAAAAAAGCACTTAAATTGTTCAAAAGCAGACACGCCCATGTATGAAAGTTGGAGAACAAACAGATTATAAGCGCACCCAGACCCAGTTAGCTAAAACCAGCAAATAGCCAATAACGCATGCAGCCACACAAGTCCAACTGTTCAAATACCAAGACATCACCGACAAACCATTGCTTCAAAAACATCAGAAAGGTGATGCCCATTTCACAAAACCACCAAAAGTTGATCCTGGTGGTTACAAAATCTTAAATAGATAGAGCCAAAAATAAGAACGAACCCAAATGAAGAAAAAGATTAAATTTTTTTCTTATACCCACAATCAAATAGAGACGTACCAGGCGAAAGCTGAGGTTTCTGTGAAGCCAAAATAAAAGCTTCGACGTAACGTTAATGGCGAGGAGAAAGTTAAGGGGCAATGGCTCCCATTCTGCTACGAGAGAGCAATGCGTGAAGCTTCTTCAGTGCCTGCTGCTGTGTTTGCGCCTCACTGGCTCACTCTTGGGTTTTGGGGATGGTTTTACATATACAGAAGCCACATAGCCAAATAAAAACTGGTTCTGCTTTGCACTTGGCCTCCTGGCCCAATTTGGCTTTATATGGACAACTTATACAAAGATTAGTTACCTTAAACCATTTTCCCTCCTACCTATTTAATTTAATTCAACTTCAATTCTTGAGATGCACTAATCTCAACCATTCAATAAATATCCACACTTGAATTCACTTTAATGGATGGCTTGGATTTGCACACTAATTGTAGTAATAGCAGAGGACTTGAAAACATTTAATTTCATCATTAGGTACAGGCAACTGACCCAATTTAGGGCTAAATAGGGTGAGTAGTTCTATTGCATTATTGAGTAATAAAAGGTAGGTATAGGAGTTTTGGTAGGTTAATAATAAAATGGATTTATAATCCATTTTGCACTTGTATATTGAGTTTTTTGGGTATCGATATCGGTTAATAAAAGTGTACATTTAATTGATGACTACAAAGAAAAAGTTCACGTTAATCCATGTCACACTCATTTAGTTCAATCAATTATCAAAATCTAACATAGATTAGTATGATATTATCCCTCGTAGCAATGAATAAAACACCTACACCCCCGAAAATTATTTTATTTTATAATTTTAGTATAAGCGATTGTCTAAGCTTCAGGGGATGGAGATTTTTCACACACACGCAACTATGATATAGTGGGTATTCAAACCTGAGACTTCTAGTATGCAAATCAATACTATTTTTCACTGGACTACCCCATTGGCACCACACCCAAATTTAAGCACATAGATGAGTCTGATTTTGTCCCCTATAGCAATTCACACAAAGACAAATTTAGAAAGTGAAAAGGTGAGTTCCTTTTGCTAATTCATATCCATATAAGTCCGGGTATATTTTTGCTCACCACTTTAACCAAAGGTGTACCCTCACCACCCACCTCAATACTTGACACGTGTCCTTTATCATAATCATAGTTAACTTTTACTTTGTATTTATGCAACCATGGTTATGCTAAAGGACACTTGTCAAATGTTGAGGTGGGTGGTGAGGGTACACCTCTAGTTAAAGTGGTGAGCAAAAATGCACCCATATAAGTCCAGATGCTAGAATTAAATTGCATTAATTACCCATGAAAAAGAACAAAAGGCCATAACTGAATAATTAAGGGAATCCAACTCCTAGTTAAAAATAGGAAACTGATTATTTTGTTGGTTTATGGAGTGTTTGTAGATTTATTTTATTTATTTATAATCAGAATTGTAAAACATCCAACATTGTTGGTATACCGTTTAATATTTATTTGTATATATATATTTTTTGGAGAAATATTTGTATAATATTTATTTGTTACTTGTTACTTATTAGTAGTTGCTTCAGCGATTTCATAATGGAAAATCCATTTAATGTTTATTTTCCGAGGCCCAATCCTAATCAAAATAATATAAATAGGGCGTTTGGTTTTAATAGTGTTTTAAGCCGAGGCCCAATTGAAAGCCCATCTCTCCTTTTGTTTTTCTCGTCAACATGAGCAGAGGCCCAAGTCTAACACGAACCGTCTTCCAGCCCTTCCCGCGACCTCTCATCTTCTTCAATCCTCATCTCGCCACCCCAAAATCTGAGCCACCATCATCATCTCGTCCTTGACCTTGGCGATTCCAAAATGGCGTTTTTTTCTGGGTCAGACCCGCCCAGGACGGCTAGCGCCTAGTCGCCGCCTAGGCCGATTTTCCAAACACTGCCTGATCTGTTGAAGTGAGTCTCCTAATTAATCAAGGAGATTTATTTCCTTGATTAATTAAGGGATTTACTTTCCTATTTTATAGATTTATTTCCTTTGTTAATTAAGGGATTTACTTTCCTATTTTATATAGTTGTCAAATCATTGTATAATTAGGAGATATTTTCCTAATCCTTTACTATATCTAATTCCTTATAAAGCACTCATGTAAACTCTTATATATACCTCCTTATGGAGAAGAATAAAATAAAAACCTAACATATTCGAAACTCATATTCATATTTTAGCATGGTATCAGAGCAATCGATCCTCGGTTGTCTCTAAATTCTCATATCAAAATTTCTCTTCCCCTTCTCTTCAAGGGGGGGAAGGGGAGTGAAAAAGGATCTGTTTCTCTTTATCATGGAGATTTTGCCTCTTTCTTGACTCCGACATACCCTTCTTTTCAAGGGGAGAAGAGAATTGAAGAGAAGTTTCTGTGTTCTTAAGCCGTGTTCACAGAGTTTCTGTGTCCTTTAGCCGTGTTCACAGGGTTTCTATGTCCTTTAGCCGTGTTCACAGGGTTTCTGTGTCCTTTAACCGAATTCACAGGGTTTCTGTGTTCTTAGCCGTGTTCACAGGGTTTCTGTGTTCTTTACATTCCTCATATTTCTCCCAAATCAAATCCCTCAAATCTAAAGTCCTCAAATGCATTATCTCAAATTTCTCATACTTAAATCTCAAATTTCTCATACTCAAATCAAATCCCTCAAATCTTAAGTCCTCAAATGCCTTATCTCAAATTTCTCATACTCAAATCAAATTCCTCAAATCTTATACACATGCCTGTCAAATCCAATTCCTACATCAAATTGATACATCAAATTCCTCAAATCAAATTCCTCAAATCAAAATCCCTCACATTCTTATATCACTTTTTACTTCTCTTATTGCAGACTCAAAACGACCGGTCGCCTGAAGCAAACGACCGGTCGCCTGAAGCAAACGACCGGTCGCCCGAAGCAAACGACCGGTCGCCAAAGACTCTGCCGAATTGCATGGATTATCGACTTTTGTGGCAGAGTATTTCATGACTCACTTACCAAGTTGGGTATTTGTGATGTATATGCACCAACTTGAGGAGGAGTGTTGAAGTGAGTCTCCTAATTAATCAAGGAGATTTATTTCCTTGATTAATTAAGGGATTTACTTTCTTATTTTATAGATTTATTTCCTTGGTTAATTAAGGGATTTACTTTCCTATTTTATATAGTTGTCAAATCATTGTATAATTAGGAGATATTTTCCTAATCCTTTACTATATCTAATTCCTTGTAAAGCACTCATGTAAACTCTTATATATACCTCATTATGGAGAAGAATAAAATAAGAACCTAACATATTCAAAACCAAATATCATATTTTAGCATGATCATCAGAAACCTCCACAGAAATTAGTATATTCTTATAGCTCCCAAAATTTGAGTCACCGTCATCATCTTGTCCCGGACCTTGGAGATTCCAAAATGGCGTTTTTTTCTAGGTTAGACCCGCCCAGGCCTCAAAGGCCGCCTAGCGCCTAGTCCCCGCCAAGGCCGATTTTTCGAACATTGCCTGATTATCAGAAACCTCCGCAGAAAATAGCATATTCTTATAGCTTCCTGATGCTAATTCCTTGCCTAAACTCCTTCAAAAACTTCCTCATAGGAAATCATGCCCGCCCACCCGAAAGCCATAGTTCATGAATAATTTATGCATTCATTTCCTTGCACTAGAAATAAGCAAACTGACGTTGATCCCAATCTATTTCATTCAGTTTCTGCCAGTGTCAACCAAGCATGCAATTCTCTCAAGGAAAAAAACATGCGTTCATGGTAGAACCAGTTACAGTAGTGAGCAATAACTTGCCAATGTCATCAGAGGGAGGCCCTACAACAACATACTAAAATGATGAATTCCCTACCCTCCATAACACAATCACCATCCGAAAAAGACAACTTGCAGACAAGTATACTACCTGGATAATCATTATTGAAGATGCAGAGCTTGAAAATCTTGTTAATTACCCTGCACTGCATGCATGGCCCGTATACTAGGCCGACTGCCGTTAAACGCAGACCTAAGCACGCAGACTTTGCTGTTTGTGGACTGAACTGCCCCTCCACAGCTAAATTGACCAACTTGAAACGACAGGACCAAAGTGTCAAAAGTTAAAATTGAGGGTTTAAGCACACGCTACCATTCGTCTTCCCGAGCCACCACCATCACCTGCGCCTTCACCTCTCTCGCTCTCTCATGGCTACCGCTACTTCAGCAGCGGGTCGGCACTCATAATGGCAGCTTCCACTGCGACGAAGCCCTCGGCTGCAAGGTCTACAAGTTTGTTAAGTAGCATCCTAGTTTCTTCAGGTTCTGATTGATAGATTGCTTCGAGTCACTGTGATATATTGGTATCTTAATTTAGTGTTTTAAAAAGCTTTCCCCTTTGTGTGTTCTGTACACTAAACACAAATGCATGAATTTGTTTTTGTAATTTCTCTGACCCTGTGGTATTTGTGAATTGTGGCATTGTCATGTGTGCTGGGGGTCTTATTCAAACTATATGGGCTGCCTGTATTAGCCTAGGCACTGGAGCAGATCAAGTTAATCTGTATTAGCAAAGCAGATGTGCTTTGAAATGCTCAATCAATTGTTTTGTTGTGGTTTGTCCTTAGCAAAGAGAAATGTGTGAGGGAGAAGCGAGATATATGAGATCATGCTAAGCGTTCCATTTCTGCACAATATTTTTGTAGGAAATAACTTGCTGCTGTGGGGGCAATGGCTCCCATTCTGCAACGAGAAAGCAATGCGTGAAGCTTCTTCAGTGCCTGCCTGCTGCTGTGTTTGCGCCTCACTGACTCACTCTTGGGTCTTGGCGGGATGGTTTTACATATAAAGCCACAGAGCCAAATAAAAACTGGTCCTGCTTTGCACTGACCGTCTTAGCCCAATTTCCCTCCTACTTGTTTAATAATGTAATCCAACTTCAATTCTTGAGACGCACTAATCTCAACCATTCAATCAATATCCCCACTTGACTTCACTTTAACGGATGGCTTGGATTTGCACACTAATTGTAGTAATAGCAGATGACTTCAAAACATTTAATTTCATCATTACATGCAACTGACCCAATTTAGGTCTAAATAGTACGGTGAGTAGTTCTAGTGCATTGTTGAGTAATAAAAGGTTGGTATAAGAGTTTTTGTAGGTTCATAAATAAAATGGATTTATAACACGTTTTGCACTTATATACTGAGTTTCGATATCAATATCAATATCAATGGGTAAGAGTGTACATTTTATTGATGACTACAAAGAAATCTAACATGTCACACTCATTTCGATTAATTAATTATCAAAATCTAACATAGATTAGTATGGTTTTACCCCTCGTAGCAATATATAAAACACCCACACCCTGAATTTAAGCGCATAGATTAGACTGATCTTATTCCCCATAGCAATCCACACAAAGAAAAATTTAGAAAGTAAAAAGGTGAGTTCCTTTTGCTGATTTTCATATCCATATAAGTGCAGATGCTATAATTAAATTGCATTAATTACCCACGAAAAAGAACAAAGGGCAATAATTGAATAATGAAGGGAATCCAACTCCTAGATAAAATAGGAAACTGATTATTTTGTTGGTTTTCGGATTGTTTTTAGACTTATTTTATTTATTTCTAATCAGAATTGTAAAACATCCAACATTATTGGTATATTATTTTAGTTCTAGAGACTATTGAGAAAAGAAAGAAAGTGATTGTGACATAAGGATATGAATAATAGTAGTAAATAAAACTTTCAACCAAAAAAAAAAGGTAAATAAAACTTTTTTTTTCGGTTGGATAATAAAACTTTAAAATAAAATATAAAAAAACATTTTCATGTATTTTAAAAATCGTTGTGGTGATATTTTGTTTATCAAAAGACAAAGATGCGATTTCATACTTAATTTAATTATTCTTTTAATATAAGATCCAGACATTAGAAGGTAACGACGTCGTTTGGTATAAATATAAATGGAGATCCGCATTGAGCATATATGCTGATTTTCCTCCTCCTCCTCCTCCTCCTCCTCCGGCTGTTTGGCAGGAAGGAAAGAGAGAATGAATTTTTCAGACAGAAAAAGCTTAATGGACAGCCAAAGAACCCCTAGAACGTCGTCCAAGGTACGAATAGAATCTGTTTGATCCAATATTTCCCTCAATATCTCATTGAAATTAGGTTTCCAGTGTTTGAATCGAGGATAAGTGCCAGAGGATTTGATTTGCTGCTCTTAGATCCAATTCAAATTAATTTTGCGTTGATAAGTAAATCTGGAAAGCCTTCACCTTGATAGCATTTAGCGAAAGTAAAATTGTAAAGCCTAAGTTTAGATTGAGTTTGAAATAATTCTTAATTTTTATTTTTCAGAAAAAAAAATAGTTGAAGCTTGCATGATCACTATCTTGTATGTTAGCCTGGCGTTGAATGCTCGTCTTGAGTTTCATGGAAAGTGATCAGCAATATGATGCCCCTTTCGGTACATTCATGCGTTTTCAGTTTTGTCTAGGATAAGTAGCAGGGGATTTACTGCTCTTTGACCCAATTCAATTTAATTTTTCTTTAATATACACCTTAATCATAATTAGCAAAGAGGGACAATACAACATTAGATTCAGTTAAAATAAATTTTGATTTTTTCAAAGCATGCTCATAATTTCGTGTGTTAGCTGGTGTTAAATGTGCTTCTTGATGACTTTAGTGGCGTATAAGATGTTGTTTTTACTACGCAAATGTTGTTGAAAATAATTAGCTTAGAGAGATTTTTAACAAGTTAAGTATGGAGTGACTATGATTATCCCACAATGAGATGGATTACATGCTCATACCGGGGAGGCTTAGCGTAGCATTAAAGTGGAGTTGGGGTGAATTGAATGAACAGACTTTGCGCTTTCTTTCCTTATTGTTCTTCATATAATTGTATGCAATCTGGTGTGTATGCTTCTTATAGGATTTTGACTTTAATATGCATGAGTAGTTGCAAATTCTTGTTGGGTTTGAATTTGGTTCTGATTTTGATGGCTAAATCATTGAATGTGCTAAATAAAGTCCATTTGGATTCTCTTGACAGAAACCACAGACAGGGACAAGTTCAATTGATCTATATGCTGCGCAGTGTGACGAATGCCATAAATGGAGGGTGATTAATTCAGAAGAAGAGTTTGAGGAAATCAGAAGCAAAATGAGTGAGGAACCGTTTTATTGCAACAAAAAACCTGGTGTGTCTTGTGATGATCCTGCCGATATTGAGTACAATAGCACTAGGACCTGGGCCATTGATAAGCCTGACCTTCAGAAGACCCCAGAAGGTTTTAAGAGACATTTGGTGCTTAGAAAAGATTATTCCAAACTGGATGCTTATTATATTACACCCAAGGGGAAAAAAGTGAGAACCCGAAATGAGATAGCAGCATTTTTAAAAGAAAATCCTATATACAAAGGCATATCCGCTTCGGATTTCGACTTTGCAAGCCCAAAGGTTATGGAAGACACTATCCCTGAGATTGTCGGTAAAAAGGGTTCTGGTAGCAGCCACAAAAAAATGAGACCACTGAAGGATGAGGAGGAGACGGGCAGTGTATGAGTAGTGTATGTTGAAAGATCACTGGTGAAAATTTTGTTGGGAGGTTTTGCCTTGTGTGGAAATGATGTCTGTTTGTACGTGCTGATATCATGTTGGAATTTTGATGCTCCAGCCGCTCTTGTGTTCTTTGTATTTCTATTTGTTCACCTCACTACTGAAGATAATTTGAGGAGAGCCGCAATGTCATTCACATAGATTGAACTTGGGTCGATTTCGGAAAAATGATACTTGTAGAGAGTTGCATTGGTTGAATTTCCATCGTATTTTTTGTTTTCTTTGGTAATTGGTTTTCATTTCACAAACCTTTTGAGTAGGGTAGGGGTGGCAAGGCAACAATATATTCAAGTTAAGTCATTACAAATGATGACATGACATGGTTTGTCCAACTGATACATGTAAAGAAATCTACTGGAAAATATAAATATTGTTGTATGGCTTTTCTCCAACTTGTATTGAACTATATACATGATAAATCAAAATCATCTTGAAATACAACATGTGTACATGTAACCACTATGCCTTCTGTGATTATGCAAAGCTATGCTAAAAATGTTGAGCTCTGTGCATATCATTAAACATGGAAACCAGAGGTTCTCTGGCTGCCGGAGTTTTACATGGCGGCCGAAAGAATTTTGTTTTGTATTTCTTCAAATATAACTGGGTATCAGTATCTGTATTTCTGATATGTATAATGGGTGTTAGTCAAACCTAATGCCAATGTTAAACCTAGTTGAGTCCTTGTCAACTCGAGGTAGCATGTCTAGTCGGCTTTTGTGTATTCGAGCAGCATGTGTGGTGACCTGTAAATCTTCACCAGCGTCCAATAAAGGACCTCTTCAACTCCAAGCTCACCCTCTGCTCTTGCAGCATATATATCCTCACAAATGGCTATCAACCTATACAATAAAAGAGCCGTATAAGTTTCAGGAAAATATTACTCTGATTTATACTTGGTTTGGAAAATGAAAGATAAGAAGGACCAAAACAAAGTTGCCTTACCTATCACAGGAAGGAAGGTTCTCATAGGGGATTCTCATTCTTAAGTCGGAGCATTGAAGTCTGATAAAGCGGCCAACAGCAAGAACAAATGTTATGTAGAGACCCCAGATGCTGAACTTGCTAAGGGTGTCACCAAGAATACCCTCTGAAGTAACATTGCAGATCAGAAATATCACCCAAAAATGAAGAACAAAAGTCATTTAAACCAAAAATATTGTTAGTAAACCACAAAGCAAACTTGTGCACATGAAACTGGACATTTTTCATAAACTTACCTGGAGGTGTTTCCTCAGATACAATGATGGCCATGGGTCCTCTCAAACCTCCACATCCATTAACGTCGGATGAATTGATGTCATGGAAGGACCACCAGATGTAATTAGCACGATTTATGACAAGATCCGCACTAACAAAATTATCCTGTAAATCAATAGTATTCCATCATTTCAACAAAAACTGCTATGGATCAATACAAACAACTCTCTTTCTCTCACTCTCTCACCTGAAACCAAGAGCTCAAATTGATAACAAAATTTGACATATAGAACTTACGTTAGTTAAAGATGTAACTGAGAGAGAGAGAGAGAGAGGGTACCTCTAGTTCCAATGGTCTTACATCCCCGGAACCAGTGACGCGGAAGTATCTTGAATATACATTGTATATCCTAAAGCTGTTTATAGAGCCATTAAGAACTTGCTGGACATCTGATTGTTTTGGAAGATCCTGAGGATCCACACTTCTTTCATATTTAACAACTTCCTTGCCTTTGGGCCTGCCCCTGGAAAGCACCCAAGTAAAAGATATATCCATGAGGGTGTCCCAATCAAGGGACTGAATGAATCTTGTCTGAACCACATTGGGGATAAGCCACAGAGTACTTGCATCAGCTTCACAGCATATCAACTGGACATCCTTCTGATTATATGTATCCAAATAACCCTTGGGATCAAGATTAACATCAGGGTTGAGCTTATCCCATTGGAGCTTTTTACAGAGGGTGGTTTGATACAGACTCAACCTTCCACTCGATGTCTTGATGTCAACCTGAACACTGGCATCTTTAATGGGGTTTTCAATGTTGGTCGGGTTACCACTGCTATACATCTGTAAGGGGAAATGATATAGAGAAAGTTAAAATCAAAGCGCACGTGAACTTGTCGGCTTGTCTGCGAGTGTGAAAGTTGCTTACCAGCATTGGAGCCCAAATAACACAAATCAATATAAAAAAAAGACATATGCCGTTGCAGCATTTGGTCATTTTTGTTTGCTTTTCTCCTTGCTTGTGCTTTGCTCTATTCAAGACTGCATCACATTTGACAAGGTACAAGCTCGCATGTATGTCCTCCAGCTAAGTAGAAAGCTATATCAGTTTCAAGAACAACATGCAAATGTTCAATCAAAATTCACTGCATAGTTTTCAAAGGTTGAAGTTCAAAGCAAGATTAATTATAATGGAATGCTATAGAGAGATTAAAAGACTTACTTTCAGCCAATCATACATGGTCAAAGATGTGGTTGTGCATGACCAGTCAAGTGCACATCTCAATTCATAAAGGAATGGCAGAGCGCGATATAGTCGATATCCTAAGTAATTAATTCGTGAAATTTCACTGGTCAAAAACTGCCGGTACAAAGTGCTTTTATGAGGAATTCCATGTCGGAGTTGTATAGCCTGCAGTGCCAGAGAAACTGCTTTCGCAAGAAATATAGCACGAAGTGCTAATCCTCCAGCATGTTGGTGGGAAGGCTCCATGTGCCAAGCATACTCTGTAACTGAATATGTGAAGAGGATGAGGTTGAAAAGGTAGAAAATTACTTTTCCAGTGGCAAATGAGCAGAGGTAGATTATGCGATCAAGGACAATCAAGAAAAAGATGATCTGCAAGGAAAATCATTTATCCTTTTAGAGAACATTATACATTTCAACCAAGAACAAAAGATGATTTATTTAGCTTCAAATTTGCAACTCCATGATTTTTGCAATAGACCATAAAGTAAACTTGATTTTGCACTACTTAAAGCACGACAAAAAATTATGAAAAAGTAACTAACCATTAAGATGAACACAAACTCCTTAGGAAACTGATCTTCAAGCTGATACACATCCAGAAATTCACTTTTATTTTTTATGACAGATTGGTAGAATATGGCGACTAAAAAGAAAACAGTCAGATCGGCACCAAACACATAGGCATACAGATCAACGTCCCTTTTGCCTCCCCCAATTACAGAGAGTATAGGGTATGGGAATCCTATTTCTTCAACAAACCCAGCATGCTGTGCTTTTAGAATTTCCTTCGCCACATCAGCTGCTGGAGTAAGTGACTTGTACCATTCTACCGAAGCACACTCTGTTATGGGGGAGGCATATACCACCTCGAAAACAACCAACGCTACATTTGCATTTTCTTGACTCCTTTCAATGCTTTGAACATGCACCCTACTAGCAAAGGGGCATGGAGTAGGGGTTTTCTGCTTGCACCTTTCATCATGGATGATTCTAAGCAATTGATTTACTCCAGACTCAATCCTTTCTGGTTGAATTCCATCATCCGGCCATGAGCGGACATCCATAGACACCTGAATAAAGTAAGGAGGGGAATCTGCTCCCTGTGTCAGTGATTCCCAGTACCTAAAGAAGCTTCTGATTATCAATTTTATTGCATTTCCCATTATGTGCAGCAGCTCCTTTGTTTTCTCACTCCAGCTATAACTTACGGGAACCTCTTTTCCATGGAAAGCACTCCTCCTATAGAAGTCGAAGTCCGTAGACGACATCCACTCACCATCTTTTGCAGTTATGGAGCTCTGTATGAGGGTAAATAAGTAGACAAGAAAGAGAGGCAATGAACTGACAACAAAAGAAGAAGTGATTTTATGTGCAGGAAATCCCCACTCACGAAGTAGGTCTGAAGCAACACTCAAACCCCAGTGCTGGATGATAATCTGGTACAGATACTGAAGCAAAATATAGACTTCTGTGTAAATCAGCATAATAACCCAGAAGATGTAACTTGGACCAGAATTTACACATAGGGCGTACAAGAATAACGCTGCCAGATACACCATAGAAAGCAAACTGAAGTTCCACAAGAAGACAATGACAAAGCAACAATAACACACAATATCATTATTGGACCGCATTTGGGACCATATGTGACAGAAGATCCTTCCTAACTGCAGACTTGTGGGATCAGAACTCGTATCGGACTGCAGGGAAGATGAACGGTTAAAACACATATACTTAGTGTTTTGGCTCTCCATCTCATCATATACGCCATCCTCAACAGAAGAGTGCTCATTGATATCAGACTCTTGTTCAATGTTCAAAAAGCTTACTAGGTTGTTAACTGCCTGATTTCCAATAGACTGTACCTGGGAAACGCCATCACCTATCAGATGAACTGCAGAGATGAGTGGGCTTTCCTTTGCTTGCCCTTTAACTTTCTCCTTCTTTTCTGAAGAATAAAATAATACACCATCAGTAACATCTTCTTCAACTTCAGTGATCTCACAGTGAAAAGATTCCATCGAATCCTTCATAGACTCCACCACTGTTGGGTTTTCCATGTTCACTGTTGCAGGAGATTGATGCAATTCATAAGGGTACAACGAATCCTCTTTAAGTATCTGCTCCTTTTTCATGGGTAGTCCTTCTTTATCAGGGGTCCCAGCATCGTTATTTGAGTTAAGAGAAGTACTCCTCCTCCTTCTTAGGCCTTCACTGACAGGAGGAGAGTCACCACAGTTAGTAACTGAGTTCATGCTGTGAAGCTGGATTTGCAGGTTGAGCATCTCTGATTTTATTTTCTCCACTTGCAGGTTGCGCTGGTGTTTCTTCTCCTCGGATTCACGAATGTGTTTTAACTGTGCAGTTTTCCAGGCAGCTTTCTTTTCTTGCTCACGCACAATGGCACCAATTTGCTCAGCTTCAAGATATCGGGAAACATTATCAAATTCTTGGGAGGAAAACATATATGACTGAAGTGATACCACCATAAATATGACAATTTCAACGAGAGCTGATCTTGCAGTAATCCGAAACCCATAGTCATACTTATAAAATCCAATCATCTCAAATATGTAATCTACCGTCTCACACTTTCCAGCACAAAACTCCCCCACAAAGGGAGATTGATATGCAAGAGAAAGAACAATAAGAGCAAAATTGTATATGCGCAAGAACTTGAATATCTTGTTCCTCTTCTTTAGGATTTCAAGTCTCACCCGAAAGAAAACCAGCGCAAAAGCAAGATAACCAAGGTGCAGAATGTCATACTCAATGGTTCCAGTAATCAAAACCAATGCTAGCACAAGATCCAATAGGTGGCAGTAGCAGTAAAGCCTCAGGTAGTCAAAGAAGGTCCACATGCTTTTGGTTTCAAAAGAGAGGTCTCTCCACACAAATATATTCTTACGTTGAGATATCATTTGGCGGTAAGTTGATGACACCGAGAAGCCGGACAAACGGTCAGCACGAAGTTTGAAACAAGCAAACATGAAGACAGCAAAATAGCTGATAAGCATTCGCGGATCATCAACAATAAGTCCTACGGCATAAGTGGTATACATTGTTAATAACTTAAAGTAATGCATTGATCTACATAAGAACTGAAACATAAAAGCAAACAAGATATATAAGGTCACAGATCAAAATAAATTGTCTTAGAACTTGTCCAAGCAATGGGCCAATAATCCAATATCAATTTTCTGCAACATTTTCCAATTCAAAAAAGAAACTAAATAATTTGAATATCTCAGAAACCACAAAGCCTTTTAAAGGTTAATGTTGGAAAAAATAAAACTAAAAGTAGTGTGTCTGTTTGCACATGCATGTGCATATTTGAGTGTATTTGTGTGCGGGCCTCTGTGTAAATCTCAGATGGCTAAGAGAGTAATACCTAACCAACAGTACTTGCAGTAACTGAAATACATAGTTGAGATTTTCCAGCAATCATGGCAACGTGCATTAGTCTCATCAGGATGATTTGAGGGCCACATACTCTTCCAGATGGCAAAGTACTCGAGGATGAGAATGGATGCAAACAGGAAAACAAGAATGGGCCATATCTTACGTATAATATGCCGATTCAAAATAATACAAGTAGCAAGTAACGCAATGTATACCAAAGAAATGGCATTCAACAAAGCAAAGCTTGCAAGAAGCAATGCAATCATGTTTATCTCAAGACCAAAGAGGTTGAACATATTTTCCATCCAGAATTTCAAATAGATTTTTGAGATAAGCTTCTGTGTTTCAAATCTCTCCTTTCTCAAGGCAAGAATCCGTTTCTTGTTCCACTTATGACTCTCCTTGGTGCTGCCCCAAATGTACCCAAATGAGTACTTGTTACTGCTACTACCCTCAGAACCTCCTGCTCCAGGGGACACAGGATTAGGGGATTCCGATAAACCTGGGGAGAAAAATGGCCATGAATGGCTCCTAGCCCCTTCTCGTTTCACAGAAAGTGCTTCAGAATCTGTTGATGGCTTGTTTTCTTCACTAGGGATGGAAGAATTAATATTGGCATCTTCTGCAGAGACAAACAATGGACAAGGCTCTTCCCACTTTCCTTTGTTTAGGATAGTACTTGGCATCTTCTCCAACCAGCGGAAAACATTATATTGAAGGGTACACGCAGCAATCACCAGCACTTTTCCTCTCAAGCCGAATTCTAGACCCCAAAATCCAGGTTTAAATACACGGAAACCCAAAAGAAGGGAAATATTAGAGTGCTTTTGTCCAGGAAACATTGCAGCCTGTCTACCCCACATCTGAAAAAGATACTCAGCTGTTACTAGAAATCCTGTGTAAACCAAGAATAATTTAGACGGGATCCGTGAAGCTTTAGGTAAAGTTGAACAGATGACAAGGCCAAGTAGATACAAAAATCCAAATGCACTAATTGGAGATAAAGATGCATAGAATACTGCAATAAACAAGATCTTGTTGCTGTGCCAAACAACAAACCGCTTTATAAACCCAAGCACTCCAAATTCTAACACATCAGCGTCAGCTGACTTGTTATACCTGCTCTGTCTCCTCTCATAGCTATAAAGTTGCATCACAATCAAGACTGCTAGGGATTCCCAAACATTTTCCAAAGATGAAGCTTCTGAGTCATAGCCTAGATAGAAATAAAGGTCTATTAACCTGGACAACCAAACCTCAATGCTGGGGAAACTGCTCAAGCTATAGATAAAGATAAACACCACAATTGCATATGCTTTCAATGGGAACCAAAGGCGCTTTTTTGTTCTCTCAACAAGTTGTCTTCCAATTATCCAAGCAAGGAGAAGGAATATGTACCCAAATGATACATAATTGGGTCTCACCAGGTATACAGTAAGGAGAATAGTAAGGAAGGCAATGTAGGTTCCACATGATCGGTACACAGATAAAAACTTCTGCCCAATAGCACTGAGGAATAATGCTATTCTTCTCTCTGGAAAGAGAAAACAAATCAGCAAATATAAATGTCAACAGTAGTTAAAGGAAGGGTAGCAGCAGTAGCAGAAAAGCACAAGGACTGGCAATAGTTTCCCTAGTTGCCTAACAACAATGGGTTTAAACTGATTCTAGTAGACCCTGCAATTTGATTAAGAGTTTTTTCTCTCATGCACAAGAGTTAGTTGCGCATGAGAGAGATCAGCAATTGATTTCTAAAACCCAACTTCAAATGCACTTTCATGTAAGACCAACTCAAATTATTGAATCATTAAATTATATTTCTTAAGGTAATTCATTTCACATTATTGAAATCACTAAAACTAAGCATTCAGTGGATTATCACTTGGATCAAATTGAGAAGGTTAAGACAAAATCTCAAATTTAGTCTGCGATTGTCAGAGACCAGATTGGCCACATTCAAGAAAAAATAAATAAATATAACAAGGATAAAATTATACCATAAGAAGGATTATCATGGCTGTACTTAATGGCCGAGGAGGCATACACTGACAACAAAACTGATTTGTTCAGGCCAGCTTTCAAAATGCTAAATCCAACTGGACGGCTAGGGGTATGCTGCACAATTGCTGAGAACGAAAATAGCATTTCAAAACCATGGTTATGAATTGCACAGAAGCAAGCAAGCAAAGCTATTTTCAAAAAATCCCACGAGCTTTCATGTTGAAGGAGACCTGCATCATTTCCAGATAAGATAATATCAGTACACATTGCTTTTTTCTTTTGGCAGCAGTTTCTGACATTAAGCATAATCAACTCCTCCCTTATAAGAAAATAAACCATAACCAGGTCCACACGTCAAATCATAAAACATAAATGAACCAAGAAAAAACAGTTGCATACCTAACTGTGATAAAACTTCTGCACTCAAAGAGCCTTTTCGCTCCAAAGTATCAGAGATCGGATTAATCTGAATGATATACAATAGTGCAAAGTGAACCTCACATAGGAGAATCAAAGACTGGCGTATCTTTCTGCTAATGTTGTGGCTCAAAAGATATATCAAAAAGAATATCACTGAATCACAGGTCAAAACATAAAATTAATTAGTTAAAGTGCGGTGTTGTAATTTAAGCAAAAGTTTCAAGCATTACAAGATATAAAAAGAAAAACAAAAGGCATCTTGATAACAGTCAACTTCATGAATTAATAACTAAATTAGGTTTGACACATACCATACACAGCATGGATGAAACCAGGTTTCATGGCAATGAGAAATATCAGTGCCAGCATGATAGCTCGAGAGCTTTTGCGCACTCCCCAAGCAATTGTGGCCACAATCAATACTTTGGTCTCTCCCTCACCTATGATTAAGGATATAAACAGAATTAAATATATGGAAGGTAGATACAATAAGACATGACCTAAGCATATGCATTACTGAAAATCAAGGGAACAGCCCAATGGTTAACAGAGATATACTCTTGGAGAGATATATAGCTGATATCCAATGTTGACCTATTTTCATACATTATTGCCATTAAACTTTACACCAACCCACACACAGACACAGACACAGACACAGACACAGACACAAACACAGACACAGACAGACAGACACACACACACACACACACACACACACACACACAAACAGAGACACACACACACTCAATACCTTCTACAGTGCTGTTGTCATTTGAAAATCGCCCATCCTCATCAGACAAGCAAAGGAAAACTGAGTTGTTCACAAGATTACCCAAGGCAACCAATATTCCAAGACAGAATTGTGCAAGCAGAAAGAATCCAGGTATGGGATAATGCCACAACCCAACCATCTCCCATATGTCCGTGTTCTGTACATGTAATCAAACAGTTAACTTCCAATCATTTTCTGTTAAATTCAGACATGAAACATCACCAGAAAGAGAGTACTACCTTCCCAATTTTCCAATTCAGGAATGCAAACGCTACATTGAAAATATACGTGCTAACAGCCCACAAGAGAATGAAGACAAGAAGCAGCCCATTCAGTCGATGCAAACGGAATAAGGAAGGGAAGGCATATATGATGTAGCCAACATATGCAAGTAGCCCGAACGCACAAACACTTGCAAAATGAAAACTCCAAAAAGAAAGAGCAAACAAGGACACCTGTCAAATTCACCACTAAAAATGTTCATATAAACCCATAAATATAACAAGACTAAAATGAAAGATCTTAAAACATCAATTTTTGCTAGACACAAGTAAGTGAAAAAAATTGGGAACTCATAAGTTAAAATTCAGCAGATACTTTCGTACTACTTCTTTCCACATGTGACAATCATACGGGGATGGAGTAGGCCACCTAATTTCCAACCTGCCCACTTTATCTACCTCAAACTATTATAAAATTTCCAGTTGATCTTAATTTAAAAGAATAAATCATGTAAAGTTTTCAAGTAATACATTTGAGGAGAAAAGGAGCATGCATTTTGCTACAATAATTTTTTTTTTTTTTCTTTCTGAAACCGAAAAGATAGAAACTAACAAAAAAAAAATCAACTGCCAAATCAGGCTCACTGGATTGGAAAAACATAAAAATAACAATTTAAAACACTATGGCAAGTAAGATCCCTAGATGATGGTTCAAACTAAAAAGATACCTAATGCCTCATGCATTAAGTTCAAGCACTGAAATTCACTACTGCCTCATCTTCACCTTCAAAAAGATGGCATGCATGGGTCAATTCAGCCTCAATAAACATCATGATGTTGTTCAGTCAAGAGGAAGAGAGACTATAGGAATATATACCGGGAATCCATATGTGAAGAAGTTGATACTAAAGGTCCGGAAAACTGCTCCCGTCAACAAAACATTGGTATGCCTTACACCAGATCTGCGAAGAACAAACAATTACTTAAGCTGCACATAAACACACTGACAATTATAAGGGTTCCCACATCAAATCAGCTTTGCTTCATTAAAATCAAAGATATGGATTAAGGGTAGGAAGACAGAAGGTCTCCTCCCATATGTATTAGAACTTCCAACAAATTTGAATAGTTTACTTATATGCATTGAAGACAATAATCAAAGGAGATGGCATCATGTGAACCGGATGAAAAGATGTTCGAACATCCAAGAATATTACCTAGATTCACGAATAAAAAATGAATGCTTCGAAGGAAGAAGTTGCTCCGTCAAGTTATTTTCTTTCATGGATAATATAAAATCCATTTCCTCTAGATCACATTTAACACAGGATAGCTGCATTAGAAGGAAGAAGAGGTAAAAGAAAAACCACAACAAAGTAAGCAATGCGGCAAGGATTTTAAGAATTGAAACACTTATGCAGCAAAGTAGCAAGGATGACACACACATTTGATACGTAATATAGGATTCTCTGTTGCATATAATCCAAATCTGCATGGTTCTTAACTTAATTCTGAACTACAGTCAGATTAAATTGAATGATATAACCATATCATTCAGGGATGAATTATTACATGATCAACTTGCAGAACCTACACTGTAGAGAAGCTGAAGTCACTGGTTTTCAAGTATCCTGCTACATAAACTGTGTTGGATTTGTAGATGTCATAAAAGATAGACGTACCATGATGTAGAAAAGTAAAAGAGATAAGCTCGAACAAACTTCAGTCCAATCCGAACGTAAAGTTATCTTGAACAGACCAATGAAATCAGCTATCCATTGTAACATATCTGGAAACTCCACAGGTAGCTGATACACATAAAGCAAGACAATGTTGAAGCCTGCATACAAGTGAAAAGGCTTCCACCACCTTCAAACCCATAGATGCAACCATTAGCAACAGGAGAAACTAATTAAAGCACAGAGAGAGAGAGAGAGAGAGAGAGAGAGAGAGAGAGAGAGAGAGGGAGAGAGAAGGGCAACAATGTCAGCCAGTAACAAATGAAGGTTTACAAGGAAATCACCTGAAAAGTCCTAAAAAATTGCTTGTCAAAGACCAATCTACAAGACCAACGCAGCTCCCAATAAAAAATGGTAGAGAAACCCATGAGGGATGGCTAATTCCAACAACCAGCTGAATGGCAGGCAACAGCAAGCAGGAAGCAACCCTAAGATGAGAACCTTCCAGATGTAACAGATAAATAATTCCAAATCAGTTGTTACTTTTGTAAGATCAATTATGGAGTTTAACATGGGAATGCATCTTGCATTTTGATATAAGGTTAATAAGGTGAATAAATCAATTATTCAAAGCATCTTTAACAGTTTGCACGAATATTGGCCCAAGAAGACAATCTAATGCGTTATTCTTTTCTTCTTCATTTCTTTTGAGAATAAAAATAAGAACCTTATTCAAGCTTTGTCTATTAAATTTCTTTATGTATATAATGCTATATGGTTCAACAGGAAAAATCAAAGAAAAACCCATGGAAGAATAAATAAATTCAAGCGGTTAATTACTTACAAATTAATCGTTCAACAGCTGATGAAAATCGACCCCAACATGAATCACATGATGAAACAAGACCAAATCTGTTTCCATACAAATCAACTAAAGCAACAGCTACTACTGATAGTTGTAAGAGTAAAAAATATAGCACAGAGGGAGATTTCCATGACTGCAATCTGCAAAACCATACACAAGAAACAAAGTATATTATGTATGCATACGAAATAAAGGGATATGAGATTAAAATAGAAACAAGAGACAATTCGTACATCATGAATCCAATAAGATTTGCCCACCAAGCACCTGCTCCAATCCATTTATTTCCCTCAATAGCCCATATAACAAGATATATCACTTGAGAAAAAATAACAAATAAAGAAAATATGACAATGAGCCACAATAATAAAAGCCTCCTTCCAAAATGAAATCCTACAACGAAGAAAACACTGTTAGAAGTAGTAAAAATCAATTATATAAATACGAGAAATTTCCAGCATTTAATATAATAAGAAGCAGTATCAAAAACACCAAAATCATTTTCTTTTGTCTCCTAAGGTACATTGTAAACCAAAATGGTTCAAAGTGCATTTTTCTGCATGAATCCAATCAAACCTAAGGTTTGACACTGAATGAGATACTAAATAAAACTCAAGTAGATCTCTAAAACTTATTTTTCCTTGATTGTATAAAAGAAGTTCACAGCATTTATGCCTAAATTTGGTATCCATGTGGTTAAAGCTACTTAAGAAACCAAAGTTGAGCACTCAAAGATGCACTTAATCAAATTCCTACAGCTCATTGAAAAAGGATTCATGTCAACTATATATTTTAACAGTAGTTAAAATTTCTACACAATATATTTTTATGGAATCTATAACTGCATAATCTGTTTCTTTGATCCTCATCCATAAACAGACACTTAACATTTTTGACAACAAAAACAAAATAAAAACTAATGCAGAATCATGCTATCACATTTATGTCATAACTGAGGCACAAGATTCAATTTATGGACTGTTGAGTCAATGCACCTCAAGTAACAGTCAATATGCAGGATAAATTTAATTAAGTGATTGAGATCACTTTACAACTCAGATTGTTTCAGGTTAAAACAAAGAATTTAACTAGTCTGTTGTAGCTAAGAATTGTCATATCAAGAAAACCCCTTCCATATGAAAAGTTTTATGTCAACTCATTAGCAAGACAGTGGTAATCCATAAGCACATACTTTTCCTAGGATATTGATTTCCTGGTCAGACGAAAATGTCTACAATACACCAGAGGAAAAGGGAGAACGAAATTCACATGAAGAGCATCCAACAAGAGCATTTTCACTGGGTAGTATACTTAGATAAAAGCATTTGTAATATGGAAGACAAGTTGAAAATTTTACGGAGAGCAACTTACCTATTTTTGGTGCATTAAATAGAATAAGAAGAAATGCTACCAAATCAACAAGAGAGAGCAAGCTCCAGTTGATAAAAGCAGCTGCAAGAAAAATGGAAACATGCAAAAATTAATCATACATCAGTTATTAAGCACGCATGGATTGTCAGTAGCTATAAGTAAGTTTTCTGAGTCCAGAATTTCTCCACAACCATATAAAATAGAATACGCATTATGGTTGATGATGATGAAGACAGTATGAGAATATATATGCGATAGAGACAAAATACAAGATTAGCTCATATTAAATGAGCTCGTTCAAATTGCTAAAGAAAACCCAACAACAAGGAAATCAGCACCCCAATCCAAATGCATGCTAACTTTTGAGTTGCAGATTACTAGAACAGCTGATCAAGTGCAACACATATAATACCAAGAGTAATATCCAGTTCATCCACTTGAAATAATCTTACTACAATAACATGGCCATTAAAGCAAACAAACCAAAGGCATTTTCATTTAAATACCTGTTAGCAGCAGCAGAGGCAACACAAACCCGCCAAGAAATCTCCCCATGAGAGGCCCTTAGCACCAATCCAATCACTTCAAATTCAAAATCCCATCAATGGGTTTTCGATTAAAATCAAAATCACGAAAACCCATTTCCCAAAGACTTAGAATTTCCTCAGAAACTCCCAATTCGAATTGAAACAGAAGAAAGCTGGCTACAGCTTATTCTCTGTTTCGCGCACGACAACGAAATAAACAGAATATCGTTACGTTGGGTCCTCTAAATTCGCGGCAACTCAAACCATCTTCCAAAGTAAAGATTAAAACGACAGATGTTGATCTCAAGCTACGGTAGCTACCAGTCCCAAGTCCGAGCTAAAAGTCACCCAAATTTTACAGCAAAAATGTCGATTTCAAACTGTTGTCTTGTAAATGAGATTGGCAAACTAGCAAGAAAGAAGCTTTGAGAAATAAAATACAAAAATTAAATTAAATAAACAGAAGAAATAATAAAATTTTATTATGTTGTAGCCAGTAATAAGTAATCTCCCGACCAATAGGAATTAGAACATCGGGAAATTTTTTCACTTTTCCGGTTTTAGCCTCGAGACTCGAGACTCAATCCTACGGACTACGGTGATTGGTTTTCGCGGGGAAATAATTGGCGTCCTACAAGTGTTCGTTTCTTTTTCGGCTTCAACTGGTGGGCCCCATGTATGGTCTTTATAATTGGGCAAGAGATTGGGCCCACAGTCAATATTTTGGGCTGTTTTTGGTGTTGTAAAGTGAGGCCCAAATCTATGTCTTTGAGCTCTGTTCCCTGCCTTAAGTTTCTTATCTCCCTCTGTTTTCTTTGCATCTCCTTCTTGTTGAGTTGGCAGTGATCTTATCAGTAGAGTGTTTAGACATGAACACCTTAACTTCAACTTCTCTCTGCAATCACCAAATTTCAAGATTTCCTTTTTCTGTTTCAAACCCGAGAAACATATCTCCATTTCCCAGCAGAGTCTTCTTCAAACTATATGCCAATGCCAATACCAATGAGTTAGATACACAGGCACAGGCAGTGGAGGAGCCAAAACAAGAGCTAGAAGCTGATCCAAAGGAAACAGGCAAGGTCTCCCCTGCTTCTCCACTTGACAAGGACCTCAAAAAGGTTGGTTTTTTTTTCTTTTGATTCTACTGGGGTACCCTGAATTATAATTTATTAGAATTATTTCATGAATGCCAGCTCCAAGAAACTGCCCTTTCTTCTTCTTCTATGTGTGTGGCTGCATTTTTGTACAATTTTACGTGGATTTGTAAATGTTCTTGTGGATTGTGAAATTGGGTAGTAAGAACAGATTGGTTATGTTGCAAAGGAGCAGATTTGGAAAGGCATAATTTTTTAGCTTCAGTACTAACTAGAACATGATAGAAATAGGTCCCAGCTAGTTTATATATTTTACTTACAGTTTTAGAGTCTTAGTACCTGGGTTCCTTTTTGTTTTGCATATCCCCTATGTAATGATAGACTGGTTTTCAGATTGAAAGTTATTGTGTTATCAATTTTCTCTCAAGGTTATGCTTCCATTTTGCCCGACAGGTTGTTCAGAAGACTGCTGCAACCTTTGCACCAAGGGCTTCCACAGCTTCCAAAAACCCTGCTGTGCCTGGCAGTACTCTGTACACTGTTTTTGAGGTTCAAGCCTATGCCTCCATGCTGCTTGGTGGAGTTCTGTCTTTTAATCTCATATTCCCATCAAATGAACCAGACATATGGAGATTGATGGGCATGTGGTCCATCTGGATGTTTAGTAAGTTATTCCCCACTAAACTTAACTGCAAATTTTTCTCCTATACTTTTGGTATTTTGGAGATATACCATAACTTATCTGTCAATATAAGTAGAACCATATAGGGAAACTTTTCACGTTGAAGTGAAATAGGCAGCTGTTTCATTTTCATGGTTTAAAAATGACCACAGAGCAATGCATACATGATGATTATTTTTCATACTGCAGAATTGGATTCTGACAAAGAATCCGACTTTCTAATTTTTGCAGCGATTCCTTCACTGCGTGCACGAGACTGCTCAAAAAATGAGAAAGAAGCTCTAAACTATCTCTTTCTTCTCGTCCCTTTACTTAATGTGACAATCCCATTCTTTTGGAAGTCCTTTGCAGTTGTTTGGTCCGCTGACACCATAGCCTTCTTCGCCATGTATGCATGGAAGGTATGTAAACAGATATACGAATTAGGCATTCCCTTTAATAATTGTGACATTTTTTCTTCTAAGCATATGTTCTGTTTCTACAGCTTGGTTGGCTACAAAGTAAAAACTAGGAATCCAAATTGCTTCATTTCTTCAAATCAAATGATAGGCACATGATATTATATGAAATTTCTCAATGCTGATGGCCCCAAAGTACGAGGAGAGCTTGTACATTTACAGGACAAAATGGTGCTTGCCTCCCCTGCAGCCTGCAGGAGCCAAAGCCATCATCAATTTTTGGAACATGTCGCGATGAACGGATGCATTCGTGTTCAGGCGCTCTTGTTTATATAGGATGGATATTAACATTTGAAAATATAGTCGAACAGAGCAATGCAATGATAAATTTGTACATAGAAATCCTGAATCTTTTCCCCTTTTTTGTCACATGAAAATGCCATCTACACTGCTATTCATACATCTCCTTTATGCTTTCTATTTTGTTTGCTATGCGGTTGGCACCAGAGAATGGCAGCTGCATGAAATTGTGGTTCTGGAACCCAGAAAATTAGAATATTTACTCGCTTCCTCATGGGTGTCTAATTGCAATCTTGTCATAGTTATTACTATCAGTTCTCAGAAACAAGTACTGAAATTGGTGTGTTTAGCCAAAAGGTGGAAGTGTGTGAAAATGCTTCAAATAAAGAAATTTACTTTCATAATATAACATCCATAAAAATGACAGCAAACCCCAAATTGAAAAGCCAAACTTTTTAAGGTGATTCCCTGGAATTGAGTGACCATTCTATACATAATCATCATCACTGTCATCATAGTCTGAACCCGAATCGTCGTTCTTGGGTTCTGTGAGTGTATTCATATCAAATGATGGCAACAACTCCATCTCCTCCATTTCGATAGTGTCATAGTCCATCCGTTGTGCAAACTTTTCATCCGAGCAATTAAGAAGCCATCCAAGGGAGCATTTCAACCCCTTCTTCGAAACCATCTTATGTCTTGGTTTTATAGTAGATTCCAGACCATAAGTAAAGAATGCCGGGAAATCAACCAAGTCATCCAAAGGCCTTTGCATCTCTGTTTGAAAGAATTCGAAGCTAAGTTTCATGATGTCAAGATTCAAGGCAAGCAATTGAGGGCACCCTGCGACCATCTTCCTCACTTGTTCCAAGGAGAATCCACAATTCTTAAGGAAATCTACATGCTTCATCATAGGTCTATCACTGAGGCTAACAACCTGAGGCATCTTCTCAACAACTCTGCCAAACTCCTCAGGACTCAAATCAATTACTGACTTGAGTGAACTTTGTTGACTGAGAAGCTTAGGCTTTAGATCAATTCCTATTATCTCAGGATATTGTGCCACTACAGAAGCAAGTGATTCTTTTCGAACACAAAACTCCAAAAGAGATTGAACATTTGGTTTCACCCTCTCCTCCAATCCAAATCCAAGTATGTGGGGCCGCTTCTCTATCAGTCTAGCCACGCCTAATCTTGGAATACCCAAATCTTCAAGATACTCAACAAAAGGCTTGATCACCCTACCTACACGCATCCCTAAAATCTCCGGGTATCTAGTTAACACCCCTCCAATCTCTCTTCTTGCAACCCCAATTCCGACTAAATAAGCCACTGAAGTGCTCATGGTCCCCTCCAGCTTGAATCCCAAGACTTCTGGATATCTTTCAAGAACCCGGGGAATATCATCAGGTTTGATATCCATTCCTTGAAGATACTTGACCACTGGTGAAAGGTCAATAACAACACTAGCATGCAGGACTTGTGGATATCTTCTCAAGAACTCTGTGAAAGTGGATTTCCTAACACCCAATTTTCCAAGATAATCAAGTACAGGAATCATGTTTTTCTTCACACTGCAGCCTAGAACAAGTGGATAGTTGTTAAGGTCTTCAGTTGTAAGCCCCAGCTTGTGAAGAAAATCCACACGTTCCCTCATAACTTCAACTGTAACAGGAAGCTCCAACCCATCAAGCTCATCAGGGACAATACCAATCCCTCGCAAGAACTCATAAACTCGCACACGATTTTCCATCCTATCATTCTTCATATCTAATAGACTAGGACGACTATATAATGTTGAAGAACCTCCTTGTCTCCGACCCAGGCGATTGGTGTTTTTATTTGACACAGATGAATCCCCATATCTAGTTGCCGACCTTCTATCAGCAACAGAATACTGAGACCTTGTAATCATCCCAATCAACTTCTCATGGTTACAAGGGATTCGGAGCGTGAATATAGAAGTAAATTGGGGATTACGAGATGTAAGTGCTGGTAACTCTGGATGCACAAGCAAAAAGCTGGGTTTGGTAATACCAGCATAGCTTCTGATCTTCATAGTTCCAGATTTGAAACTATCAATGAGCCTAACAAGAGAAAGGAAAAAAATACATAAAGCAAATGCACCAAAAAAAAACTTGATATTTCGCTCATGCAAAGCAAAATAACAGTGATTTAACATAGGCAAGAAAATAACTCAAATTTAACCCCCCATCTGCAGAATCTTCGTTATTTTCATACTTGTTGAATAACCGACTCAATTGTTATAATGAAAATAAACTTGGAAAATAAAATACGAAGGCATATTCTATAATCAACTTCACCAACTAAGAAAAGCTTTTTCCAACTTCAAGTTATTCTTTTTCATCAAACAAATGAGGCTTAATTACATGTAGAAGACAAATTTCTACAAAATCTAGCCTAATATCTTAGGTACCAAAGAAAAATTGTGTTCTATTTACGTCTTTGTTAAATTTGAGAAACCATTTTGGTTATCTTGGTTGGTTAACTGAGAAAACCCAGAAGAGGGGAAACACAAAGAAACGTAAAAAAATACGAAGACATCAAACTCTGGAAATCTGAAGAAAAAAAAAACCACCCAAGACTGAAGATTTAGAAGCCCAGTCATAAAAAATCCATAAATTTATCATCTTATTTATCTGCAAGTACTTCAGTGAAAAGGTCTTAACTTGTACGCAGTTCTAGAGAAGGAAGAAGAAGAAGCTGACCTGTCCGAGGAGTTGGCTCAGGTTAAGTATTGTGCTAGCAGCTTATCCAGAGTGTAGCTGAGATTGACTCAACAGTGGCTTTCAGCTCACTCAAGCTGCAGTTAAGCAAACACTCATCTCCTCCTCCTGCTAAAGCCTAAACCTTTTGGAAGGCTGCAAAGAGCTGTTGCGGAGTGAAGAAAGAGGGAACTGGCCTTGCGTGCCTTATCCCACATGACCATGATCCAACTGTTCCAACACTTGCTCTCATGGGCCTGGAAGTGATTTTGGGCCTGAAAGTGCTTTTAGGCCTGTAGCGCTATTAAACTTATGCAACACAATTTTAGAATTATAAACAAAGAAAAAACAGAACTTCAGAAAATAAAATTACTTAACGCACGGAATGTAGAAGTTGTGGAACTAACGAGAAAATGGCAGGGCCTTCTCTTACTATCTTCTTCTTGAGCTTGCTATTCTTCTGTGCGATATCTGAAGCTTCCAAGTGCTCAGTCAAAGGTAAGCTCTTGCTTAATCTTTTATGGATTCAGGTTGTGGGTATGCCCAGAAATGACAAGTTTCACAGCTGGCTCAGTATGCTTTACATATTTTGTGCTTCAAGTGGGCATTTCTTGATTTACAGTGTTTTATGACTGAAATCCTACTGGTTTTTTAATTTATGTCAGTTTTGGTGGCTCGATACGATTGTTGATAGTTTTTTTCTTATTGCGTTTAATTTATAATTCTCTGATGGTGTTTGGTTTTGTTTAGTTTCTTCTTGAACTTCTTATTTTGGTTCTTTAGTGGGAATTTGAGCTTGCCCCCTTTGTGAAATTTCCCTGGTGGCTCGGAGGAGGTTCTGATTGTTTGGTCCAAGTTCCATGGAATTCGCCGCTTTCTTATAACCTTTAGATTGTAAACTTCCATGGAATTCGCCGCTCTCTTATAACCTTCAGATTGTGAACTTGCTTATTGATGATATAACTTAAGCTAATTAACTGTTCTCTTGCTATTGTATATGTTGGATTCAGGTTTAACTGAAGTAAGAAATATCAGTGCCCTTCCACAGAGTAACTATGGAAGGGGAGGTTTGGCACACACAACTGTTGCTGGTTCACTTTTGCATGGGTTGAACGAGGTATGCAGTGCACATTCATTAGAGAATTCAATGTTCCTTTGATCTTGGGGGCTTGAAAGACCATACCATTTGCATGATAACCTTGACCTTAAAACAAACTTCACTGAAAGTTGTCTGATAATTACTCATGGTGTTGATACTTTGAGAAGTAAATGGGCTATCTTTTTTATTTGACTATGTTTGTAGAGCTTTTCGTCCTTCACCATGCCTTGGACATTACAAATTTACTTTGCAATAACAATTTATAGATTCCTGAAATATTTTGGGGGACATCATGTTTGATGCAATTTATTGGGTTCACAGGTTGAGGTTTGGCTGCAAACATTTTCACCAGGATCAGGCACACCAATACACAGGCATTCTTGTGAAGAAGTTTTTGTTGTCCTGAAGGGGAGTGGAACTCTCTACCTTGCACCAAACTCACACGAGAAGTCCCCTGGAAAACCACAAGAATTCTCTGTCTTTGCAAATAGCACATTTCACATACCTGTTAATGATGCTCACCAGGTAAAACAAAGCATTCTGCACTTAGTGTGTTTTATGCCCTAGATAATTTCATCAGCATTCGTGATGATTCAGTTTATGTAACTTTTTTGCTTATTCATAATTCTTATAGGGTTGTATAGATAGTTAACCCTGTAGTACGTCTGAGACCAAATCCTGGGTTTAGGTCAAAGACTTATTTACAGTTAAGTAGAGTTGGTCATTATTTTTTATTATCACATTGCTTCTTGTAGTAGGGCTCATTGAATCAGAAACTTGCGAGTTGTTATATTACCAGATAGTTATTATTCTCTGATGGGCAATTCACAACTTTTACCTGGTCTTATACTTATTTACAATCCTCATTGCTTTGCAGGTCCGGAATACAAATGAGCATGAGGATTTGCAAGTGCTTGTTGTCATATCTCGTCCCCCAGTTAAAGTGTATGCAATTTATCTTCTTTCATCTTCAATGTTTACTATTATCTATACTTCTTGAAATTGCTTCATGTTCATTGTCCAAAAAGAGGACCATGATATGCAGACACATTCTTTCATTTTCTCATTCTAGGTTATTTAATTCTTCTTTTTTGGATTGCTAAGGATGGTTCAATTTTATTACACTTCTATGTTTTATTTTTTACTTTTTCATATTGCTTGAACGATGCTTCTAAGTTCTTTCCTTGGTTTCAGGTTCATATATGAGGACTGGTTCGTGCCTCACACTGCAGCAAAATTAAAGTTCCCCTACTACTGGGATGAAGAGTGCCTTGAAATCGAACCGCCGCCAAAGGATGAGCTATGATATTTGAGAAACATTGCATTGTAGACTACATAGTCTCATTATCTTTTGAGAGAATGGAAAAGTTTGTAGACTTTAAAGTTTTCAGAATTGGTACTTTTGGTCACAATATCAGAGCTTGTTTTTGGGTGAGCAGGGGTGACGTGATATATTACTGGATTTCAAATTGTAGCAATTATTCTCACAGGTTATTCAATGTACATTTGTAAGCCCAAACCGTTTTTACAAGCAGTATGTTCCCTCGTCTATATAAGAAGGGACTGTGAGCAATTGACCCCTTCCAAGATGCAATGCAGGTTGCAACATTATGAAAACCAATAACAAAATCATGGATAATCATAAGACCACCTCGGATGGATGCAATGAAAGCAATGCAAATTAAAAATGATCGAGGGAAGCAAAAATGACGATGAAAATCACCCATAACAGCCAAATAGAATGCAAGATAAGCAAGCTCAAGTAGGATAATGATCAGAAGCATCCTTCTGACAGTCAATATACATAAAGAAGACAAACGTTTCCATACTTCTGACTTCTTGCTTGGAGATGTAAACCATCATGTTGAAAACCAACAACTTCAGCCTGGAAAAGGGCAAGTATTTGCAACACCATGAGTAATTATCAGTTCTTAACTTATTCCTTTCTTTTTTCATGATTCCATTAGGCCGGTAATATATGTTACAGCACTTACACAAATGACACCATTCTCTTCAAAAATGATGCTCCTCTAGTAATTGAAAGAGTAAAAACTTAAACGAGGGAATAGCAAGGGAAAATTGAGAAATTTACCATACTTTTTATATTAGAATGAGAGTCTCTTTACCATCACAGTGGCTTACATGTGTTCTCCCTTGAAAATGCCAAAATAAAGCTCCCTAACAGTAGTTAAAATTTCTACTCAATATATTTTTATGGAATCTATAACTGCATAATCTGTTTCTTTGATCCTTATCCATAAACACACACTTACCATTTTTGACAATGAAAACAAAAGAAAAACTAATGCAGAATCATGCTATCACGTTTACCTACTAAGCACGCGCGGCTATACGTCTAAAATATCCGAATGGCATAGCCGCTCGGCTCTACAGTTAAAATATTCGAATATATTCGAAGAGTATAGCCGCCCGGCTGTACTATTTTAATATAATTTTTAAAATATTCTACTAGACCCTTCAATTTGAGAGTTTTTTCTCTCTTCCGCTAGAGAGAGATGAGGAATTGATTTCTAAAACCCAACTTCAACTGCACTTTCATATAAGACCAACTCAAATCATTGAATCGATTTCCTCTAGATCACATTTAACACAGGATAGCTGCATTAGAAGGAAGAAGAAGTAAAATAAAAACCACAACAAGGTAAGCAATGCCGCAAGGATTTTAAGAATTGAAACACACACACATTTGATAATTAACACAAGATTCTCTGTTGCACATCATCCAAATCTGCATGGTTCTTAACTGATCAACTGTCTTGGATGATATAACCATACCATATCCAGGAATTAATTATTACATGATCAACTTGCAGAACCTACACTGTAGAGATGCTGAAGTCACTGGTTTTCAAGTATCCTGCTACATAAACTGTGTTGGATTTGTAGATAGACGTACCATGATGTAGAAAAGCAAAAGAGATAAGCTCGAACAAACTTCAGTCCAATCTGACTGAAAAGTTATCTGGAAACTCCACTGGTAGCTGATACACATAAAGCAAGACAATGTTGAAGCCTGCATACAAGTGAAAAGACGTCCCCCAGTTAAAGTGTATGCAATCTATCTTCTTTCATCTTCAATGTTTACTATTATCTATACTTCTTGAAATTGCTTCATGTACCACGATATGCAGACGCATTCTTTCATTTTCTCATTCTGGGTTATTTCTTTTTTAGATTATTATAAATAAACCCAATTCTAGGCATGTATTTATAAAAAAACCCACACACTATTTAAATATAGAAACACACCCAAAATTAATTCTAAAATAAACAATTATATATTTGTTGGGTGTGTTTATAAATGGGTTTTGAGTGTGTGTAATGATGGGTTTTGGGTGTGTTTATAAAGTGTTTTGGGTGTTGGGTTTTTTTATAATTTCAGCCCCCATTTTTGGTGTTTTAGTGAAACCCCCTTTTTTTTTTTCTTTTTTGGATTGCTAAGGTGGTTCAATTTTATTACACTTCTATGTTTTATTTTTTACTTTTTCATTTTGCTTGAATGATGCTTCTAAGTTCTTTCCTTGGTTTGAGGTTCATATACGAGGACTGGTTCGCGCCTCACACTGCAGCAAAATTAAAGTTCCTACTACTGGAATGAAGAGTGCCTTGAAGTCGAACCGCCGCCAAATGACAAGCTATGATATCTGAAAATCACACTTGCTGCACATGGCAGCACGTCAGCTAGGTTTCACCCACCAAATAGTAAGTTCCCATGGATTATGGTATGGATGATTAGCCAGTTCTCTCAACTACCCGATTAACAGGTGATCACTCTTTAATGTAAGAAGATTCAAGCTTTTCTGAACGGTTCCACTCTAGTTACAGCTTCGCTGCTTCTACAAAAGCGCATTTACCTTTCATGCCTGATTGAAATCTTTACAATAGCTTTTTATATTTACCTTTCATGCCTAATATATGTTACAGCACTTACACAAATGACACCATTCTCTTCAAAAATGATGCGCCTCTAGTAATTGAAAGAGTAAAAACTTAAACGAGGGACTAGCAAGGGAAAATTGAGAAATTTACCGTACTTTTTATATTAGAATGAGAGTCTCTTTACCATCACAGTGGCTTACATGTGTTCTCCCTTGAAAAAGCTCCCTAAGTAGTTAAAATTTCTACTCAATATATTTTTATGGTATCTGTAACTGCATAATCTGTTTCTTTGATCCTTATCCATAAACACACACTTACCATTTTTGACAATGAAAACAAAAGAAAAACTAATGCAGAATCATGCTATCACATTTACCTCAGTTACTAAGCATGCATGGATTGTCAGTATCTATAGGTAAGTTTTCTGCGTCCAGAATTTCTCCATAACCATATCAAATGATAACTCTGACAATACTCATTATGGTTGATAATGATGATGGAGACAGTATGAGACTATACATGCAATGGAGACAATATACAAGCTTAGCTTATCTAAATAACTATAAAAACATAACTGAAGAAAACCCAAGAAGGAAATCAGCACCCCAATCCAAATGCATGCTAAATTTTTGAGTTGCAATTAACTAGGCCAGCTGGTCCAAATGGGATTTTGAAATAATCCTGTTACTACAATAATCCAATCACTTCAAATTCAAAATTCCATCAATGGGTTTTCGATTAACATCAAAATCACGGAAACCCATTCCCCAAAGACTTCGAATTTCCTCAGAAACTCCAAATTCGAATAGAAACAGAAGAAAACTGGCTGCACTTTAAAATCGTATATATTTAAAGCCTACGGCCGCGCGGCTATGCTTTAAAATATAAAAGGGTTATTCGCAACAATGGTCCCTCAACTAGGTTATCCAATTCTTCCTTTTTGGATTGCTAAGAGGACCATGATGTGCGGCTGTACTATTTTTACATGTAAAAAAAGAGGAGCCCAGTCATTAGGCGTCACATGTCAAGACAAACTCTAGTTTTAAAAAAAAAATTTAAAAACACAGAGTATAGCCGCGCGGCGGTACTCATTTGTGTTTTTTTATAAAAAGGACCCTCCAGCGATTGGACGCCATGTGTCACTATACCATTTTTTCTTTTATAAAAAAAAATCGTAGTATAGCCGCACGGCTATACTGTTCTAAAAGGTCCATCTATACTATTTGATATATAAAATAAAAAATAAAAAAGGACCCTCCAAGTTTCATTAGTTTGTACTTTATAGATATAAATTTGCTAGTTTCAACATATCCAAAGTAGATATTAATAAGCCACTATATAATGTTTTAGTCTAACTTTTATAAGATATATTATTGGTATTCAATAATATATGAGAATTATTTGTATAATACATGTATTATTGTGTGAATTATTGAAAATTTTGTAAAACAATATGGGCATTAAGCATTAGAAATGCGTATGTACATGTACAATACGACTATTGTACGTTTGCTTTTTAAAAAATAGTAGACATGTATAGAATACGAATGTATTATTAAAAAAATACATACATACGTATATACTTGTATATATAAAAGACTATAAGATATTAATTAAATTAAAGAAGTTGGGGAAAAAACAAAAGTAATGAAACTAATTTTATATTTTTATGAACAAAATTAAAAAAAAATGACACAAACACTTCTCCCGACGAAATTTCGTCGGCATAGGTCTATGCCGGCAAATATTTGTCGGATTAGGTTTCTCCCGACAAAAAAACCTCTGCCGACGAAATATTCGTCGGGAGAGGTCTTTAAAAAAAATATATATGTAAACTTAGGATGTTTTGGTTAATTAATTTTTTAAAATTTTATTTTTAGTAACTAATAATATATTTGACTGATTTGATTAGTTAAATTAGTAATTATATTTTAATTATTATTTATTTAGTGAATAATTAGTATTAAATATGTTAATTAACTTCATGAATTATGTTAGTTAATAAATAGTAATTCAAATTTCCTTTTTCTTTTTTTCCTTTAATATTCACTAAGTAAATAATAACTAAAACATGATTACTAATCAAAGTAATTCAAAAAGAGAAATAGTATAGCCACGCGGCTATACTATTTATAGCCTTGCGGCTGTACTATTTTTACATGTAAAAAAAGAGGAGCCCAGTCATTAGGCGCCACATGTCAAGACAAACTCTAGTTTAAAAAATAATTTAAAAACACAGAGTATAGCCGCGCGGCTGTACGCATTTTTGTTTTTTTTTTAAAAGGTCCCTCCAGCGATTGGACGCCACGTGTCACTATACCATTTTTTCTTTAAAAAAAAAAACCTCGCGGCTATACTATTTAAATATATTATTTTCAAGGTATAGCCGTGCGGCCATACGCTTTGAAAATATTGGAATATTTTAACGGTATAGCCGTTCGGCTATACGTGTTAAATATATTCCAAAATGGACGCGAAGCTTGCACTCGCAGTCACAGCCATTTTCGCTTCTCTATATGCGCTTCCAAGCTTCAAAGACTCGGTCTTGAGCCTCTCTCTCTCTCTCAACTCAAGCTTCGATTTTTTTTCTTTCGTTTCAGCTGCTGTGTTGTTTGGATCGGTTTGGACTCTCTCTACGAAACCATCAAATGTCATTCAGCTATTGAAATCTCCACTAAGATAACAACTCTGATGCTATATGGGAGTTAGGCGGCCTGGGCGGTTCTAGGCGGCCTGGTCGGGTCTAGGCGGGTCTAGGCGGCCTGGGCGGATCTAGGCGGTTCTAGGCGGCCTGGGCGGTTCTAGGCGGCGCCGGTGGGTCTAGGCGGCCTTCTTTTTGTTCCAAATGAAGACAGACGAAGCTTCCACTTGCAGAGGAATGTGGTGCGCAAGTGAAATGAAGAGACAGAGAAACGAACATGATGAAGTTACCGTTACCCTTAGAACCCTTGACATGTTCTGTAAGCAACTTCAACTACATTTGTCTCATAACATGGATGAAGTTACCGTTGCCCTTGCTGTCAAGGCCTGTCCAGGCCTGTCAAGGGGACCCCAAACCCGGATGCCAAATTCACTGGTTTGCAGTTTCTTCTGGGTTTTCTTCGTATACTACGGTTTCAAATTCTTTGATGAGTATGTACACCAAAGCTGGACAGTTTGATGGTCCCTTACTTATCTTTAAGACTATGTGCTATACTGATATAGTTTCTTGGAATACTATTCTTTCGGGGTTTCAAACAAGTGAGGGTGCATTGAATTTTTCTCTTAGGATGAATTTTAATGGAGTTGTTTTTGATCCAGTGACTTACACTACGATTCTTGCTTTTTGTGCGGATCATGAAGATTTTCTATTTGGATTACAACTGCATTCTCTTACATTTAAGTCTGGTTTAGATGGTGAAGTTCTTGTTGGAAATGCACTTATAAGTATGTATTCGAGGTAGAGTCAGTTAATAGAAGCTAGGAGTGTGTTGATGAAATGGCGAATGAGGATCTGGTTTCATGGAATGCAATACTATCAGGTTACTCTCAAGAGGGAAATTATGGGCTTGAGGCGATTTTTGTCTTTATTGAGATGGTGGGAGAAGGGATGGGGTTAGATCATGTCTCATTTACCTGGTGCAGTTTCAGCTTGCGGTCATGAAATGAATTTAGAACTTGGGAAACAGATACATGGCTTGACAATTAAATCAGGATATGGAAGTCATGTTTCAGTTTGTAACGTATTGATCTCGACATATTCAAAGTGTGAGGTTAGTGAAGATGCAAAATTAGTCTTTCAGTACATGAATGATCACAACGTAGTGTCTTGGACAACTATGATTTCAATAAGAATTCTCTGTCTTTGCAAATAGTACATGAATGAGCGCTATTAAACTTATGCAACACAATTTTAGAATTATAAACAAAGAAAAAACAGAACTTTAGAAAATAAAATTACTTAACACACGGAATGTAGGAGCTTGCTATTCTTCTGTGCGATATCTGAAGCTTCCAAGTGCTCAGTCAAAGGTAAGCTCTTGCTTAATCTTTTATGGATTCAGGTTGTGGGTATGCCCAGAAATGACAAGTTTCACAGCTGGTTCAGTATGCTTTACATATTTTGTGCTTCAAGTGGGCATTTCTTGATTTACAGTGTTTTATGACTGAAATCCTACTGGTTTTTTAATTTATGTCAGTTTTGGTGGCTCGATACAATTGTTGATAGTTTTTTTCTTCTTGCGTTTAATTTATAATTCTCTGATGGTGTTTGGTTTTGTTTAGTTTCTTCTTGAACTTCTTATTTTGGTTCTTTAGTGGGAATTTGAGCTTGCCCCCTTTGTGAAATTTCCCTGGTGGCTCGGAGGAGGTTTTGATTGTTTGGTCCAAGTTCCATGGAATTCGCCGCTTTCTTATAACCTTCAGATTGTAAACTTCCATGGAATTCGCCGCTCTCTTATAACCTTCAGATTGTGAACTTGCTTATTGATGATATAACTTAAGCTAATTAACTGTTCTCTTGCTATTGTATATGTTGGATTCAGGGTTACCTGAAGTAAGAAATATCAGTGCCCTTACACAGAGTAACTATGGAAGGGGAGGTTTGGCACACACAACTGTTGCTGGTTCACTCTTGCATGGATTGAACGAGGTATGCAGTGCACATTCATTAGAGAATTCAATGTTCCTTTGATCTTGGGGGCTTGAAAGACCATACCATTTGCATGATAACCTTGACCTTAAAACAAACTTCACTGAAAGTTGTCTGATAATTACTCATGGTGTTGATACTTTGAGAAGTAAATGGGCTATCTTTTTTATTTGACTATGTTTGTAGAGCTTTTCGTCCTTCACCATGCCTTGGACGTTACAAATTTACTTTGCAATAACAATTTATAGATTCCTGAAATATTTTGGGGGACATCATGTTTGATGCAATTTATTGGGTTCACAGGTTGAGGTTTGGCTGCAAACATTTTCTCCAGGATCAGGCACACCAATACACAGGCATTCTTGTGAAGAAGTTTTTGTTGTCCTAAAGGGGAGTGGAACTCTCTACCTTGCACCAAACTCACACGAGAATTCCCCTGGAAAACCACAAGAATTCTGTGTCTTTGCAAATAGCACATTTCACATACCTGTTAATGATGCTCCAGGTAAAACAAAGCATTCTGCACTTAGTGTGTTTTATGCCCTAGATAATTTCATCAGCGTTCGTGATGATTCAGTTTATGTAACTTTTTTGCTTATTCATAATTCTTATAGGGTTGTATAGATAGTTAACCCTGTAGTACGTCTGAGACCAAATCCTGGGTTTAGGTCAAAGACTTATTTACAGTTAAGTAGAGTTGGTCATTATTTTTTATTATCACATTGCTTCTTGTAGTAGGGCTCATTGAATTGAATCAGAAACTTGCGAGTTGTTATATTACCAGATAGTTATTATTCTCTGATGGGCAATTCACAACTTTTACCTGGTCTTATACTTATTTACAATCCTCATCTGCAAGTGCTTGTTGTCATATCTCGTCCCCCAGTTAAAGTGTATGCAATTTATCTTCATTCATCTTCAATGTTTACTATTATCTATACTTCTCGAAATTGCTTCATGTTCATTATCCAAAAAGAGGACCACAATATGCAGACACATTCTTTCATTTTCTCATTCTAGGTTATTTATTTCTTCTTTTTTGGATTGCAAAGGTGGTTCAATTTTATTACACTTCTATGTTTTATTTTTTGCTTTTTCATTTTGCTTGAATGATGCTTCTAAGTTCTTTCCTTGGTTTGAGGTTCATATATGAGTACTGGTTCGCGCCTCACACTGCAGCAAAATTAAAGTTCCTACTACTGGAATGAAGAGTGCCTTGAAGTCGAACCGCTGCCAAAGGACATGCTATGATATCTGAGAAACATTGCATTGTAGAGTATCTAGTCTCATTATCTTTTGAGAGAATGGACAAGGTTGTAGACTTTAAAGTTTTCAGATGCATATGCTGAATTGGTACTTTTGGTCACAATATCAGAGCTTGTTTTTGCTTTGAGTAGTGGAGACGTGATATATTACTGGATTTCTAATTGTAGCAATTATTCTCACAAGCTATTCAATGTACATTTCCAAGCCAAAACCTTTTTTACAAGCAGTAATACAATTTTCAATTTTTGTTTGTTTTTACAAGCAGTAATACAATTCTCAGAGGTAGTCAAACGTTTTAGACATCAATATAACTCTTCTGTTCACTGGTTCTCCAAAAATACGTTTGATTGTGTAAAATATAAAGAGAAAAGAAAAGGATTAAGGACGAACAACTCTCTTATAACAGAATTCACAAGTGGACACACAGTCATCACTTTTTTTTTATCATGCTTCGCCTTACAGACTCCTTCTCTGCAACCAAAACATAGAACTCTGAACCGAGCATTTCATGTATAGCAACATTTATAGAAGTGCTCAAATCAACCGTCTCCGTGATTACTTCTACAGTAATATTGAAGCCTAAAGTAGACAGTACGCGGATAGCATTTGCAGCCCTGCATATGTTCTCTCTTGTCTCTTGCCGAGTATAGTTTTTCTCTTGATCTTCGGGACTAAAGGAATTTTCATCAGGTTTGGCATCATCTTGTTCAGACTTGTTCACTTGATCCACTACCATATCGTCCGTCACTTGAACATGTTCCCCAACCCAGATGAATCCATTACAGCCAATTATCAGGTCAATACCATAGTTTTCTAAATTATGGAAGTGCTGCTTGCGTCTTTTCACTAGATAAGAAGGGACTGTCAGCAATTGACCCCTTCCAAGCTGCAATGCAGGTTACAATCATAATGAAAACCAATAACAAAATAATGGATAATCAATAGACCACCTCGGATGGATGCAATGAAAGCAATGCAAATTAAAATTGATTGAGGGAAGCAATAATGACAACGAAAATCACCCATGACAGCCAAATAGAATGCAAGATAAGCAAGCTCAGGTAATATAATGATCAGAAGCATCCTTCTAACAGTCAATATATATAAAGAAGACAAACCTTTCCATACTTCTGACTTCTTGCTTGGAGATGTAAACCATCATGTTGAAAACCACGAACTTCAGCCTGGAAAAGGGCAAGTATTTGCAACACTAGATCAGTTCTTAACTTATTCCTTTCTTTTTTCATGATTCAATTAGGCCAGTAATATATGTTAGAGGACTTACACAAATGACATCATTCTCCTCAAAAATGCTGCGCATGTTGAGTTCATCCAGAGCAGTTCGTCGCCTCTAGCAATGAAAGAGTAAAATTTAAACGAGGGAATAGCAAGGGAAAATGGAGCAATTTTCCTTACTTTTTATATTAGAATGAGAGTATCTTTAATATCAGAGTTGCTCAAATGTGTTTTCCCTTGAAAATGCCAAAAGATGCTCTCTAACTATATTCATGTAATTACTAATACTCATACACCTTTTCCCAGTTAGTGGAATATCCACTAGTTATCTAAACAAACAGAATTTAGCGGATCAAAAGGAAAGAATTTCCATACTTCCAACTCACAATTTGCGTCAGCCTTCAGATTGATAAACAAGAGTTCAAACAAAGAAAACCAGACCATTTAACAGATTTACATGAATCCATAGAACAGAACTCTGTGCTTTGTGTCAATATCGTCAATATCACCATTACTAGTTAGCTTGCTTCTCTGGTAAAGGAAATTTACCACTACTGATGCATGTTACTAATTCGGGCTAACAGTTATACCTGGATGCCGTCAGGTAAGTTCATTGAAGAAAGCATCAACACTGCATCATGGCTATAATTTATCTCCACTCTCCAACGCTTTGGAGCAACCTGAACAATAAACAAGTATCAGATTATAACAAGACCCGTAAATCTAAACATATCTCAACAAAGAAAACAAAGCATCAATAATCAAATTTTAAACAAAATTAACTAAAAGGGAGTTAAGCATTCTTTTACCTCAATAACACGCCCCACTATGATATCTCCAACCTCCGGCTTGTACCTACCATCATTTTTGTTTTTTGATAATTCCGTAAGCACCAATGAGCAAAGTTTCCATAAAAATTATCACACCAAAAATTAAAAAAGTAACACAGTGAATTAGTGAGTACCTGGCCCTTAAAGCACGCACATAGACCAGCTTATTGACGCGCTCGACGATACCGCAAACGGTGGCAACAACTTCACCATTGAATTCAGAGGTCCCATGTCCCCTTAATTTACAAGAAAACTGAGTTATCCAGAAACGGTTTTACGAAGAAAAATCAAAATTGAAAGAAAACCCCAAGTTCAAATTCATGCCAAGCATTTTAGAGACAGAGAGAAGAGAGGTACTTGAGAAGGCCGTCTTCGTAGTTAACAGGGATTGAATCGGCGACAGTAACAGAAGCATTGGAATTGGCCTTTGAAGACAAAAACTCGAGCTTTTCGAGAGCTCTCTGTAGCCGAACCTTCTGGGTTTGGTTTAACGAAAGCTGTAGCTCTCTCATCTTTCTCACTGTGGAAGAGAGAGACGAAAACCCCTAACTGAACCCTAGCCTGAGTTTTTAGATCATTGCATGGACCCAAGACTCTCCACATTTTTCGACCCAATAAACAAATGATAAAAAGAAGCCCACATCGGAATGGACTTCGGGGCCTTACTAAGTTCAGACACTGTGGAACTTCAAGCCCCAAATTTTGGTTGCATTTTCTATTTACTTTTTAAAAAGGTTTACATCTTTTGTACTGATATATTATGTTGCTTACAGACTACAGTTACAATTAAGCTTTAGAGCTTAAAGTTCGTTTGAAACCGCTTTTGTAGGAAGCACTTATGCTATTTGTTGTAACGATATAAAAAATTTTGGTGTGCGCTTAGGAATTAAGCATGTATGAGAAAGGTGCCTGACACTATGATCCTTGCTCAGAGAACAAAGAGGCAAGAAAAAAAAAACCCAAAAGTTCCATAATGAATGTCAAAAACTTTGATTATTGTTTGACTAGAGAATATCTTTGTGAAAGTCCAAGTACAAAAGATGTTATTATGAGCAGTGGCGGATTCAGGATTATGTGGCCAAGGGGGCTTAGTGTAAAAATTCCAAAATTTTAGGGTTTGAGAGAGTTGGAGCTGTGAAATTGGAATTGAAAGGTTTGGAGAGGCGCTGTGCAGAGTTGGGCTCGAGTAAGTGATGTTGTTATGTTCGTTTTTTTTATAAAAAAAAAACTTGGCCCAAAACGATGTCGTTTTGAGGCCAGGTCAATTAAAGAAAAATTGACTGAGCCTTGGACCAAACGACGTCGTTTGGCAAGGCTCGTTTTAACAAAAAAAAAAAAGAGCACAGCGCAGCAGAAGAATACTTCGCCTGGGACTTTCGTCGAGCACTTGGTGTGCATACAAGGGGGCGTCCAGCAGCAGTCCAAAGGGGCTTTCATGGAGTCCCTTGCCAACTTTCCAGCCTTCCAAGGGGTCGTCCGACCCCTATTGTCCCAACGTGCATCCGCCCCTGATTATGAGCCAAAATTTGGCATTCTTGCCCTCTTTAGGATAAGGAGGCAAAAAAATATGGAAGGTGGATATCAAACGGACTAAAAAATTCAAATCAAGAAATAAAATAACTACGTAACATTAATAATTTTGGATAATTTGGCCAAGCTATGTGCATGATTTTGTGACATGGGGTGGTACCTTAACCTTATTACAAAAGCCTCCGAGGAATCTTCTCTTCCTCACAATCCCACCAATTTGTATAACAATCATTAGTTTCTAACCTCTCCCCCTAAACTTTCTCTCAACCAGCCTAGTAATGGCTACCACTCTCCCTGGTCCTCCTCTTCATCCTTGCCCCCTAAACCACTTTTGTTACCATTAAGGGCAGGATGGCCTCTGCAAAAACTGGTGGCCTCCTGTTTCTCCTCCTCATCCTCCTCCTCATCACCCTCACTACCGCCACCACAGGTATCCGCCTTGGCATCATCCGGAAACCCTCCCAGGATGTTGCCATCTTCCGAGAAGCCCCTGCTTTTCGAAATGGGGATGCCTGCCAGCCTGCAGAGAAAATCCACATTGCCATGACACTGGACTCTAACTACCTAAGAGGCACCATGGCCGCTGTGCTTTCGATTTTGCAACATTCAACGTGCCCCGAATTCGTTGAGTTCCACTTTCTCTGGGCCAGGTTCGAGCCTGAGGTACTCTCCAACATCAAATCCGCCTTCCCATACCTAAAGTTCAATGTCTACCGCTTTGATTCCAATAGGGTTCGTGGGAAAATATCGAAGTCTATACGCCAAGCCTTGGACCAACCCTTAAACTACGCACGCATATACCTAGCTGACATAATCCCAGCTGATGTGAAAAGGGTTCTATACCTAGACTCAGACCTTGTGGTTGTGGATGATGTAGCGAAGTTATGGAAGGTTGACTTGCAAGGCAAGGTACTGGCTGCACCAGAATATTGTCACGCAAACTTTTCCAAATATTTCACAGAATCGTTCTGGTCAGACCAAATGTTTTCGAAGACATTTGAAGGCAGAAAGCCTTGCTATTTTAACACAGGGGTTATGGTGGTGGATGTGGAAAAATGGAGACAAGGGGAGTACACAAAGCAAATGGAGGAGTGGATGGTGGTGCAAAAGCAAAAGAGGATATACCATTTGGGGTCTTTGCCACCTTTTTTGCTGGTTTTGGCTGGGGATATTAGGGCAGTGGATCATAATTGGAACCAACATGGGCTTGGTGGGGACAATCTTGAAGGCAAGTGTAGGAGTTTGCATCCTGGGCCTATAAGCCTGTTGCATTGGAGTGGGAAAGGGAAGCCCTGGTTGAGGTTGGATTCAAGAAAGCCCTGCACCGTTGATCATCTTTGGGCCCCATATGATCTTTACCGTTCATCAGCTCATTACTTGGAAGAATGAGATGAAAGTGAAAAGACATTGAGCTTTGGCTCAATTGGATCAATTTGGGGCAATATGGGGATAAGGGAATTTAATTAATTAGAAGAGCAAGAAGGTGATTAATGGGTAAGTGATATACCTTTTTTAAATTTATCTTAGACCAATTAAAGAAAAAAAAAGACTTCAAGAAAAATTATAGAAGGAAAGTAAGACTTGGGAAGTAACTTAATTTGGGGTTGAAGCTGGTTAATTACAGAAGGAGAAAGAACCTTATATTTGTTTATAATGGTTATGGATATTCATACTTGGAGGAGAGGATTTCATGGAGGAAGACTGCAAATTATTTTGAGTTTTTCTTTTCCTTCTTCTGTTGAGAATGTTATCGGCATGGTATGATAGCTTTCAATCACCAGAAGATCCTCTTACCAGAGTTTCTATGCGGCCCTCTGAACATTATTTCTATATATATGGAGTGTATATTATTAAGTTTATTTAGCCTAACATTGTGTTGGTACGTAGTTTTTTTTGGTTTTTTTATTTTTTATTTTATTTTAATTTTGATAGTCTTTTTTGTACCTTCTTGTAGCGTCTTACAGTTTGATGAGATGATGAGCCACTGAGCCTCCAAAATTAATTCAAAAGCTTAAGTCTTTATACCACCAAGATTAGGTTACTTACTATATTGGCGACATTTTGATGGGAGCCACTCGATAATTTAAATTAGAAAATATCCAGTCTCGGATATTCTGCATATCAATTTTCTGATTTTTGTCATTGTGTTATAGTTCTTTTTCGTAGCAATTTCGATAGTGAATGCTGATATGAATTGGTTTTTCAGACCCCAAAAAAGAAAAAGGTTTTGAAAGATAAACTTTGTGTGTTATCTATGAGCATGTCATATACAAAACTACGTACAAGAAAACAAAGAAAACAAAATATATTAGAATGCCCACTTTGTCGTCCTTATATATTATATTTGTTACCAGATAGAGAGCAGATCTTAGCTAGAAAACTTAGAATCCGAATTCTTTTTAAGAAAACCTTCAATAGAATGTATCTTTTTATATAAAATTCAATGAACATTGTTACTTTAATCTTTTTATTCTGATACATAAACTATAGCATAACCTTTTCACCATCGTTGCTTGCAACCTATTCATCGTGACAACCTTACCCAATGGATGCACAGCCCCGGCCGCGAGCCACCACGCCAACCGCCACATGTAGCCAAGAAATCTAAGATATCATCGGCTCAAGGCCATAGTTACTCCTCATAGCTTCCTTTCTACTCCGAATAAACGCATCTGATTTTTCATTTATGTTTGGTGCAACATGGAAGAGTGGCCTTACACGCCTCAACCCAAGCCTTGAAATCTCATCTTCAACCTCCATTGCTAGCGTCAACTTTTCACCACTAATCACACCCTTTCCTTTCTTCTTATTGTTCTTCTCTTTCTCTAACTCTCCCACATCTTCAATGCTCAAACTCTTCTTTGGCTCCTTTTCTTGGGATGTGGCTGTGGAAATGAGCTTCACCTCTCGTGGACCCTTGTCTTGAATCTCTGCCTCCTCTGCTCTCTCTATTGGACCCAACTTGTCAACTTGGGTCCATGATTCTTCCAAGTCCTCATCGGTTTGCTTGTAGTGAATTTGAATCTCAAAAACTGATTCGTTTTCCGGTGACTGGAGAGCCTGAAGGTACATAGTCTGACCAGCCCCATCAGGGCTGGCTGCTGGGATCACAGGCTGTAAGTCTTGAGGAATTGGATGGCCTAAGGTCACACGCTTGACAAGGCTTCTAGCAATGTGGCTGTTCATGATGAAGGTGATGAGCCTGTGGCAGATGCCAATAGGCTGGGAAGGGTTGCCTTTCTCCTGCATTGCTGCTTGGTTTTCAAAAGGAGAAAACGCTAGAGAAGAAGAGCTCCTAGCTAGAGGCTAAAAATGGTGAGATGGAGATTTCTATGCATTGAGCAAACTAAAAAGTGATGGGATGATTTGATGTGTGATTCCATGCTTGGAAACATGGTAACCAAAAGTAAAGAATAATGTTACTTTGATGGAAGAATGAATGCTTTTGTCTTTTAATCCAAACCAAAGGGAAGAATGTTACTTTCACATACTTCCTTAAACCTTGAGACTTGAGATGCTTTGTTATAGCTTGTCAATTGGAATATGGTCTAGACTACAAGACCTATGAAAGATTGCAAACAATTCTCACCATTTTCGGGGAGCTTCTATACTGATTGAGGGAGTGTGTTGAGGAGTTCAATCCAACCGTCCAATAATAATAATAAATTATTAAATTTAAACATTTTTTTGTTCATGAAGGATCCTCACATTATAGCCTCATTTCATTTTGGGAATTCTATTGCAAGCGCAATGGACTTACAAAACGATAAACTCATGGTCCTACAATCCATAGCCCCATGGGCTTTCAATCCATAGGCCCATAGACGTAGATGAGCTTGCCATCCAAAACCAATCAATTTGCTATTTGCATGCTGAGATGAGCCCATATATCAGCCTGAAATCCACCCTCACTGATGCGCACTGCGCACCAGAGCGCACCGTTCGGGCATTTTTCCTAGATTTCCATTTCGATAACCTCAGTCCTACTCCAACCTCTTCTCTCTCTCTCTCTCTCATTTTCTGGTAATTCTCAATCTCTCTGCTTCCCCAAAGAGTCCTCCATGAATTTCTTCAAGTCCGTATTCTCTGATGAACCAGATCCACCAAATCCGGATTCCGAATCCGAATCTGAACCCGGGTCTCGTAAGAACCCAGAGCAAGAAGACGCAGATTCGAAATCCCCACCAAGCCAACCCGATCCAAACCCAAGTGGCAATAGTGGCGGGTGGATGTTTGGCGATCTTATCAAAACCCTAGCGACCAAATCCGAGTCGGTGATCGAGACCTACCGTCGCGACCTCCAGGAATTCGGGTCGGGTCTGAAGAAAGAGATTGAGGTGGCTCAGGGGTCGTTGGAGACAGTTGGGAGCGTCATTGATGAGTTTGGCAACACCGTCTTGAAAGGGACGGCCCAGATCCTCTCTCAAGGTACGGACGCGATCCTCGCCCCTGATCACGAATCAGATTCCTCCGATCCCAACAGTCAGAGCTTTAGCTCTCAGCAGGGCTTGAATTCGAAACGGTACCGTAGGTTTGACGTTCAGGTCCGTGCGATTCAAGGTGACGCCGGAACTTACTGTGAGGAACCTGAGGATTTGGATGACTTTAACAAATGGAAATCAGGGTTTGTTTTGGAAGACAAAAGTGAAGAAATTGAGGGGCTGTTTGAAGAAAATGGAGCTATTGAGAGCATTTACAAAAGGGTCGTTCCAAGTAGTGTTGATCATGAAACCTTTTGGTTTAGGTACTTTTACAGGGTTTATAAGCTCAGGCAAGCTGAGGATGTTAGAGCCAATCTTGTTAAGCGGGCAATTTCGATTGAAGAAGATGAGGAATTGAGTTGGGATGTTGATGATGAAGAGTATGATGAAAGTGTGAGCAATGTGGTGTCGAAAGTGAATTCAGCAAAAAATACTGAAGGGGCTGCTTCTGGTAAAGTTGAGAAAGTTGAGGACTTGAAGGTTGATAGTGAGGTTGGTGATAAGAGTTCCTCTAATGTGGGAGAGGTGAGCAGTGTGGGTGAAGAGGCTAATGTGGGGTCGAAGAAGGGTGATTTAGCGGCGAATAGGGAGCTGGTCAGCAAAGATTCTGAGCAAATGAATGTCAAGGAAGAGAGCAGCTCTGTTGAGGAATCTCAAGTTGCTGGGACTTCTTCCAGTGTTGTTGATGAGAAGGGAGGGAAGAGCCCTGAAATGGATAAAGAGAAGAAGGATAGTGCTGTGAAGTTGAGTGGTGATAAGGAGACTGAAAAGAAAGTTGTTGTAGAAGGGGACTCTGGGAAGAAAGATTTGCCATCGAAGTCTGAGGAGAAAGTGGCTTTGGAGGGGAAGAATGAGGCTCTTGAATCTGGCGATGCTTCGGTTGTTTCAAACCGGTCCTCAGCGCCCGAGGAAGAAGACCTTGGCTGGGATGAGATTGAGGATCTTAGCAGCATTGATGAAAAGAAGGTGACCCATGTTGGAAGTGGAAGTTCTAATAAAGCTGACCTTCGGAAGCGGCTCAGCACTGCTGAAGAAGAAGAAGAAGACTTGAGCTGGGATATCGAGGATGAAGATGATGAACCAGCTAAACCTTGATTGGCAATTGAATTTAAAGTTGTTGCTCTTTAAATTTAGTGAACTAAAATCTGTATTCTCCCCCAAATCTATTCCTGTAATTGTGATATAATGTACAGGGGGAATTCTTTTTTCTTTTATTTTCTATCAGTTGGTTCAAAATGCAAATATGTTCCTTTGCATCTGAATTTGTCAAGTTGAAGTCTTGAACCCAGCCTTGTCTATAAAAGCATTATTTTTCAGTAATTTGTGAATTGTGACCATTACTTGGCAAAAAAAATTAGACACATTGGTTGCCTTCTGTTATGCATTTTCTTATTTTTGGAAATATTCTGGTATGTGTATGGATTAAAACTGTATTGTGTGTGTATATAATGTCCAACTCCCAGTTCCAAGTATAAAGTGTTTCTTCCGTGGCATTTAACACTACTAAACAACAGATGTCCGGGGCAACAAACAATTCAATCCTGACTTCTCACTGTCAACAGAAAAGTCTGGTGCATGATTATAACCTAATCCCTTGTCCTTGACTCCTTGGTGAGGCGTCGATATTGAGTGTCATGTGGAAAACATGCATATTTGCCCCACTGGTGGAGGATGTTGATGCCTCTCTAGTCATTTTTGTTTCAACTCTCTGGTCATTTTTGGTGTGGTTTTCATTTTATGTTTTTTTTTTTTAAAAAAAAAAAATTGTAATTTGTTTGTTTTTGGTTTGAGTGTAATGGCTCTTTTTCTGGATTTCAATTATAGTTCTGAATATCCCTCTGTTCTGAGGAACCTGAAAAAAATAATACAGCATTGGTTTCCAAATGGCAATTGATATTGAGATTAGAAGTAGAACTTCTCAAAAGTAAATTGATCAAACATTCAGATGCTAATTCACATAACCTGGACATTAGGAAGAAAATAGGATTCTGTAAAGAAAATAATATATAACCTGTCTATGAAATCCTTTGGCGTAACTTAATACAAAATTCAGCTCCTTACTTGAGCTAATTCACACTCCACAAACTTGATGCTCAACTACCTCTGAAGCCCTAACATGATCGGCATCCCAGAAAAAGTACTGTAACCATCGCGCTAGCACCCTAATCTTACTGAGGAAAATAAGGGGGAAAGCAAATTGAAAAAAGAAAAACAGACTCCTCTAACAGCACCTAGGCTCTGTTTGTACAACAAGAAAAATCCTGCAGAACAAGGATGTGAACATGAATGCTAACTTTTCTGATTCATATCGTTGGACCAAGGGCTGCCTCTGACTAACTTCATACTGATGCTCTTCCATTACACACTGATGCCTGGCTCAGAAGTGGACTCACCCGCATGTGTTTCTGGCGGGGACGGGAGCGCCATAAGCCGTCCTTTTTGGGCACGAGGTGGGAGATGCTTTGCTGGTTTTCTTGATCCCACAGTCCAGGGCAAAAAAACCCCAGTACCACTTGGAGGAACTTTGCGAGGACTCAATACCATAGGCCGAACTGGGGCCAGCATGACCACTGGAGCCCGAAGGACACCCCATTTGGGCATTACATCCATTCCCTCATAGCCATTGAGAGCTCCATCTTGCACTGCATATGGACTAGCAACTCCAGGTTGCCATAGAGCCATGGCACCATTCTGTGTTGGACTTGGTGGTGACTGGAATTGGTTGGAGTCTACTCGGACTCTGAAGAATGTGATGCTCACCCTTCTATTAGGAGACGGACACATGACGTGTCTTGCCATGTCGGCACTGTTTCCCCTCATAACTAAAAGAGACCTGCAGAAGTTACATTCAATGTTTGTGCTTTCCATCACCATGAGTTGATCCATCCCAATCACAGCCACAGTTGATGGATATGTAACTGAAACTCAAATAAATTAAGAATACATACCCTTCTTTCAGTGGGAGCATCAGCGGCCCCTTGTAGTTCCCATCATTATCACTCAGAAGGGTGCGCCCAAAAGCCATCGTTGATTCAGAGAGGAGAAGAGTGGCGATGGGCTGGTCCAAATGGGGTGGTTTCAGGAATGGCTGTGAATATTCTCCCTACACAAGAAATAATTGTGATTTCATTTGTTTGTCTCTTAAAATTGAACCAAAAGTACATAAACCAAGACTCATAACACAAACCAATCGTGTGAAGCGCCCTCTTTGCAGCTATGTTCTAGTAAGCAATAACAGAGGAGGTAACATGATAATGCAGCAAAACATAGAATACCTCCTCAAAGAAGTTGATGATGCAACCATTTGGTCTTTTATACTCTGGAATTAGTTGCCACAGTACAAAGTGATCAACCACATCTTGGAGAAGAGCTGGAATTGGCCCTATATTGCCTACAAAGACAAATGTCAAATTAAAGTTAGCTTTGGAATTTAGTATTCACTGCATAGACTGCATCATTGATAAGAACCAAACCGAATTTTTGACAAATTGAACCGAATTTATTAGATAGTTGTAGTATGTATTACTAGTATCGATTATTACTTGTAGTTTCCTCCTTGATCTGTCCAAAAATTGGAACACCAAACTGAATCAGCTCTCTTCTGTTTCCCTTAATCTGCTTGTTGAATAAGATAAAGGTCTCACCTGTATTCAATCAGGAAGATAGAATTAGATTTTTGTATGACTACCAACAATGTATAAAATTACCGGTTACTCTCATTTAAGTAGAAATGATTTAGTGCTTAAACTTTGAAAGATTTTTTTTTATAAAAATGGTGACACATCTGATCGCATTGGGATGGTGTAAGTTAGAAAAACCTATAATAGAGCAGTACACAAGACCAGATTCAACCAAAAAAAAACTAAAAAAAAAAAGATCAACTATACAGGTTCAAATGAGTCTAACTACATGGCTTACCAAATCTTGCTATCAAAACAGCAATAATTACAACGTGCATAAAGTCAGTTGAGTAACAAGAATGAGCTTCAAATGAAAGGGGATGTGTTTACCTGAGAGCTCTCCATTCAGTCCAGCTGCATGGAGTTCATTTACAAAGTCAGTCAATTTAAAGAGCTCTGAATCAGTGAATATGTCCTCATATAGCTTTAAACCTTTCACAACATTCACCTGCCAGTTTCAATCATCCGTCAGTCAGTAACAGCTACCTTGTCTTCCCTTACCAGAATATACCTCAGAAAGAACTCTTTGACATCCATCTTCTGTAGTGATCTTAGATTATATAAATAACTCACCATATGCCCTTTGACCGACTCCTTTGCAGAGAAACCTTTTGTCAACTTGATCTCGGTACGACGGGCCTCACATTCTTCATGATTAGAGCATATCTCCACGTTTACTGAATTGAGCCGTGCTTCTTGAGACCCTGCAGTAAAAACAGCAGATAATCAAATGAATTTACAAATGCGAAAACCTGTGTTCATTTGCTGCATAACGGATAAACAAAAGCTTGTCAGGAAAAAATAAATAATCATTGAAACAGAAAACTGATCCAAAAACCAGTTGGTATAATTAAGTAAGAAAACAAGCATTTATCTAAGTCCGTCGAAATAGCTATTATTCAGAAATGATGCAAGTTTATATCAAACCTGAGTCTATAAAACATCACAATACGCATATATTGTACACAAAGCTTTGAAACAGAACACATTCCAGTGACTCCCATCCACATAACTTTTAGTTCAGTTTTCAAAATGGGATCTTTGCCAAATGCATACCCATAACTTATTTTTACATGATTTCCAAGACTAGAAATTTCAAAACTGATAAAATAATTCCACATCTTTGTCAGATGATGCATTTGTGCATTCTATCACTTCAAAGTTCAATGAATGGATGAATATGGCTATATGACATGGTTGGCACCACCCTATACGCTATAACAAAAGTTGTTTGCACAACCATATAAATGCTCACTTAAATCCAAACATGCCGTTCATTGGTGCTTTTACAACAAAGCAAGCAAAAAGCTATCACTCACTTATTGCTCACCACGCGCACCAACAAGCTCGACCAAAGAGGCAGGACACAATAACAAACAAAAAAACACTAAAAAGCTACCCATCAACACCACTCAACATTTCCGAATCTCGAATAGCTTATTCGGCTGCCCAAACATAATGACCTCTGAGTTGACCCGGTAAGGCAACTCGGTAAATATCAAGCGAGTCCGGCCCACAACCAGACTAAAAAAAAAAAACATTTTAACGTTGGGATGACCACCCAAACTTTTGTCAAAGCCCACCTACCCCCCGCCCTCTGATGAAATCAACGAAACGAACCCGTGACGTCAACTGTGTCTTAAGACACGGCTCTGCTCGAGCGCCGCCTACAATTAAATCAAACGGCACGCATCTCGACGTCATTACTTCAACTTGATAGTTGAAAGGCGATTCCCCAATCCCCGAAACTAACTGTGACACCGAGTGCATCCAAACCTTTCCTTCACCTCGAGAATCTCAAACCCCCCTAAAACCTCGGGAAAATACCAGCCACAAAAAAACCATATAAAATTTATTTATGTTCTTTTTTCCGGTTGAGAATTTAGTAAAACAGAATTGTAGAACAGAGAGATTAAGGTTTAAAATCAGAGGGATCGAAACGTCAAAAAGAAATCTATCACTGTCTATAACGGAACGTTGAATTCAAAGCCAAAGCCAAAGCCAGAGGAAATGGAAAACGGGCTTTGAATCTCGGATCCGATGGAGAAAAACATGTTTTCATCTGCCTCCTAAAATAATGGACAGAAAAGGAAACTTCGCTGTTTTTATACTTATTAAAATAATAATATATGTTTGTAATCAGAGAAAATGATATAACAAAATCATTTTTTTTTTCTCGGAGACCAAACAGGGGAAAGTTTTCCAGATTCCAAACAGAGCTTCATTTCTTCTCCTTACGTTTCTCACCAACCAAACGGGCCTAACTTCAGAAAACCGGAAAATCAGTACTTTCTCAGCTACAGCTACGTAGCTTCCCGTTTTTGAAGAATCGGAAATTCAAAACACCTGTAGACAGATATCTGATCAACCAAAAATCGAATAAACAAACAAACAAAATCAAAGCTTTAGAGCCATGCTGCTAATCTCCCTCAGTACTCTCAGTACTCAGTCAAAGAAACACATTATTTCATCATAAATTCACAAAAATCCATCATAATCAAACATAAAAATCATACCTTTTCGTATCAAAATTCAGAATTATGTAATAAAAATCCTATCTTTCAAGAAAAGGAATCAGATTACTTACCTGAATCAGTAATCTCGCTATCTGGAGAAGCCTCCTCTTCGATAGCCTCATCGGCAGCGTCATTTCCATTACTTTCTTCCACTTTCTCATTTTCCTTCTCTTTCTCCTCGTCCAAACACGACTTAGCCTCCTCGCTCTTACAATTTTCATCGGTTCCTGAAGCCTCTCCGTTTTCTTCAATCTCCTTCTCCGCCTTTTTTGCTCCGACGTTTCGGAGCTCAACCATCACATCGGCGATTGAGTGATACTTCTGCATCTGGAGCACCGGGATCCAATTGATCCTCCTCCGGTGTATCGCTGCGAAAACGGCGCCGTATTCAGCCCCTCCGCCGCTGAGCTGGGTCAGGTGGCCGCAGAGAGAGTCGATGATCGCGTTCGCGGCCGCAAACTCACCTCGGTACCACCCGATAATAGCGTCCTTCGCCATGGCGTCCGAGACCATCACCGCCGGAGCCGGCACCGGCATCTGCATATGCATCATTGCGGGTCCCAGCACCGGAGCGGCTCCATCAGTCGGCGACGCAGCTGGCCCAACCGCCATCGCCATCTATGTCACACTGAGCCCGAAATAAACTGTGTTCGTTTCGTATTCCGAAATCGAAATATCGCGTTTTTATTATGCACTGGTGTTCCTCTCAGTTATTAACTCGGTCGAGATTTCGGTGAAAAATAAATCACGCAGAGAGAAACAGAGAGAGAGGCGGAGGGAGATTTCACATGGAGGGGTTTTGTGGGTGGGGACTATATATATACTCGGAGGAGGAGAGAGTGTGGCATGTCCGTGTGGGTGGGGACCACTCTTGACGTGGCAAGTTCAAGGTCGATTGACGTGGCACAATGGAAGCGGAGGTTGTGTTGGTTGGCTAAATGGCTTGGGAAGGGAAGGGAAGGATGGTTAGGGCACTGTAGCTTGCGGTAGAAGGTGGGTTGGGAAGGTAAGTAGATCGAAATGACCGAAATAGCCTTCCCCCAAATGTGTTAGGTCTATCTGGCACGTGCAATATTTGGCTGGCGGGGATTTTCATGCACCGGTGAGACTAATATAGGAAAAAATAAGGCCTTTTAATTTTCAATTTTTGGACCGTCCGATCTGATCTGATCTGGTATAGCGGTAAAAGCGGTTAGTCCCCCCATATTTATATTTCCATATATATAAAAATCTCCATTTTATTTTCTTTCGTCTTAGTAGTTTCCTTTAATTTCAAATTTTACTAATTGAGAACGCGTAATTCTTTAAATTGTAGCTGTTTTGTTACTATCAGGAGCGTCTGCAGTAAAATTTACAACTCCTCACTATTTTATAGCCAAAGTTCATAATTACAGTCTTATCAAATATTCCGGTGGATTTTTCAATTACTCACTTAACATGTATTGCAGATGCATGTATAGTTTATGATTTGGGTTCAAGGATCCAATAATGTTTATACAATATTTGTGATCGATATTTGCGATCGAATGTGCATATAGCATAATGATCATTAAGTGAGAGATGGTAAGAATTTTAAGAGATTTAAACGAAAGGTGAGGGAAGAAAAGATGTCATAAACGAAGAAGAGAAGGGTTCTAAATTATACTTTAAATCACGTAGCAAATATTAAATATTATCTTAACCCATCTTAATACGATGAGAGTAACTAAAGAACTAGGGTTCCACATTAGTAGTTATTATTAATCTGTACATATAATTAAGTGCTAGTCATACAATCAACGGTCATAACGGTCATAACTAATTAACTACTTGTATACAACGGTCACAAACGGTCATAACCAATTAACTACTCGTGTACAACGGTCGACGCAATGGCCATAACCAATTGTATGCAAACAACTATTATCTAAGACTCAAGCTCAAGTGAGTTATATCATAATGAGTATCCATTTTGATCATACAAATTGTACTTCATTAGATCATTTAATCCATATACTTGCCAAAAACAACAGCCATAAAAACTAATTTTGCATTTAAGTTAATTATTAATGAGTTCTTTCACATAAAGCTAAAGGTTAGTTGTGTACTGGTAAATGCCAATGACAACTTGACATGTATGTATGAGTTTAAGAATGATAACAGCTATTTTCGAAAAAGATTTTATTATATAAAAAAAATTGAGTTGATGTCATAAATCTATAAAACAAAATAAATAGTAGAATTATATATAAGAGGTGGTTTTGGCAATTGACATCACTAGGTAGGCAGAACAAAATCAATATGGCAAGAGACGACCAAGAAAATGCCATGTGTGGTGGTGGGGCAGCAACCCCATGACCAGCAAGGTTCGTTTGGGTGGGTAGGGTCCATTGACATGGCTCTATTGTTGGCTTGTAGACGAGGAAGGAAAGTTGCGTGGTCCCAAGGGGAAGGGAAGGGAAGGGAGTGCCCTAAAACTAAAGGCTAAAAGGGCTGAGGCCCCATCAGAAAAACTTATCTCTGCCCATTTCTTTGTTTCTCTCCTATCTCTCTCCGTCCTTATGCCACTTATCGGATGAGGAAGATAGAGAAATAGAGAATAATGAAACGGAAATATGAAAGTATTTATGCCCGATAGGACATGGAAGACATGGACAGATTATATATGGAGTGATGCACGATGGCTTCTCAGCAGTTGCTACCACCATAAAAGACACTGCCAACGAAAGCCGGCTATTTATATATTGAAGCAAGCAAGCAAGCCACTTGACATGCCATTCGGCTTGGCCTCAAGTGCTTTTCCTTTTTCCCTTCTCTTTTGTGCAAGAACCTTTCTTATTCGCACAAAAGTTTTGCTGTCTAATTTCTCTGTTTTTGCATGAAAACAAAACAAGCAGCTTCTTTCATAAGCTTGACGTTTACCTGTCATCCATGTGATGTGAGTTTAGATCTTTACGTTTAAGAGAGATACCAAACTAATAATGCACAATAAGAGAAAAGAAAACAAAAACAATACAATATATGGTTGATGTTATAGTCACACGATGACGATGAGAAAGAGATTCAAATTCTTAAATGTTGTCACTAAGATTCTAATTTTCGATCATAATCAGAATATCATATGAGATAGACCTTAATGCTTCTGTTATATATTTCAATATTCTCGATATAAGGTCATTACTACGTACGTAGTCGTATTACAATATCCATAAAATAATTCGTCTACTTATTAACTAATTTGATCCAAAACATGTGTTTTAATGAATTACAATATAAATGTATGATATTGATTAAAACACATTACATATGTTAAACCCTTTGATAAGAAAATGTTTATTATTTGAGTATCTTAACACCAACCTGTTAAAAAATAAAAATATATATGCATTTATCTTCAAACTAGGTATGAAATCTTTTTAGCAAGAACATTTGTAGGTGTGTCAACCTAGGTATGAAATCTTTTTAGCAAGAACATTTTTAGGTGTGTCACCTGCGCACTTTAACATCTTTTTTTTTATGAAGTTTCTTTATTAAAGAAGGGTTAAACAATTCCATTTGGTATAAATATCCACCTGTCACTTTCCTTAATGGTGCAAAAATAGTGTTTATTGAGGAATAGAAGAGTAACTATTACAAAAATTGGATTAATGTCGGCGGCGGCGATAGTGTTTTATTAAGGAATAAAAATTTACACTTTTAATTTCTCCAATTAGGATATAAAGTAGTTGTTGCAAAAAGGATGACAAAGCCATCATCTTTAAGTGAAGTAAGAGTTAAATATATTAACTTTAAAGGACGATTTAACCTTGATCAGATTCTATATAGAGATGGGCATAATTGTAATAAAACGAAAATAACTCTGCGTGGCCAAGTTTGCAGGCAAGCCAAGGCTTAAGCTGACCTGAATAGTGGGGTAAAAGGGCCATGATTCGATTTTACCTTTTTAGCAAAAAAATCGAAGGTGCACATGAGAATTGGGCGGTCCACGTAAAAAGTAGAGTCCAAAAAAGGGCGCCATTTGGATGGAGACCGTCCCATGACTCATGCTCGTAAGACCCACACGAGAAGCACTTTGTAGAAAAGTCAAATTCAATTTCAAGTTTCACGCAATTTATAATCTTCAAACTTCGTGCCAATAGAAACTCTACATGTATTGCTCATGCATGAACATCAGCCTAAGTCTATGTCAATATTTAGCATATACTTATTAGAGCTAGATAAACCAATAGTTTTTTTTTATGCTCTTGATATAATGCCAAAAATCTATAAAGCTAGGTCGTATTTGTACTTACGTTTTCCACTATGCATGCCTACTTTTAGGGTTCCATTTAGGATGTAACATTTCAAGTATAAAAACTCTAATGCTCTATTATTATCGCTTTCAAGTTGGGATGAAAATAGGATATCGTTTGCGTGCTGCCACTGAAAAACTAGAAGGAAATACTCTTACTTTATGCAAATCACGATTTGACACATATACAAAAATAACTAATAAAAAACACAAGAAGAAAAACTTATACATACATGTCAAACTGTCATTGACATGAATATAAGAATTCATACGGAAAGTATTTTCCTATAACCGAAGCTAACATGGATCTTACCCAAAATTCTTGAAACAGCAAAGAAGATAAGAAGTTCGTTTATATTCATACAAAGAAAGATACCACCCGTCTACTTTGAAGGTGGTTGTGCTTGTGACAAGCATCACTTTTTGTTGAATTTGGATGGTGGAGGATGATGTACACAGCTCAGGCGTATATATGTAAACCTGGACCACCTAAACTTACGTACAAGTTGTTGTATATTAAAAATGGCCGAACAATGGCATGTGGATTCTTCACGGCCGCGAGCTTGGGAAGGATATAAAGAAGAAATTGGATTCTTTTTCATGATCTGTAAAATCTCTGTGATGGACGCAAACCCAATTAAGAAAGGTGCTCGAAAGAAAAAGCCACAATTAACTTCATTTTAGTAAGTATTTCATAATCCATCTCTCCCCCTTCCCCTTCTTCTCTCTCCCAATCCCTCTCAAGGTATTTTTAGCAATTATATACTTCTTAAGTAAGATTTTGTGGACAGAAATGCAAAGTCATAGCCTTGTAGGCTGTTTGGCTGCATGCATAACACACAAATTATTAATCTAATCTATGAGGAAAGAGATTTGAATTTGAGTGCGAGAGAGTGAGCTTACTGCCCTGATCAATTGGGCTAACTCACATCAGCAACAAATAGTCAAGTTATAAAACTATATAATTTGAATTTTTTAATTTTATTTTATAAAGTTGATCAAAAATATGTCGCCATCAATATATAAATATATGTGTGTTTTTTTAATGGTCTACAAAAAATTGAAGTTTGACTTTCTCTAAATCATACAATATGTGTGTGCGCGCATGTGTTTGGGTGTATGTGGGGCTTCCTAAACATGCATGATTTGGGGGTTGGCATTATTCATATTTTCATGTCTCCCTTCTATAATTTGTGTCACAAATTGAATTTTGAAACCATTTCTTGAAACAAATCATATTAAATGCAAGCAAAGAAAACAATATAATTGTGAAAGCATGCGTGAACATGCTCCATATGCAATTCTATAGATTTTTTTTTCTTTTTCCTGAAAATGACATATTTCTCATTCGAATATGTTGTTAATTAACAGCTTGTTATGCTGCTGCTGCTTCCCTCACTCTCAATCTTATTAATATTATATATCTTCAGGTAAACCAAGTAATAAAGCATTAATTTCTGATTAATATTAATTTCGTTGAATTAATATAATAAAACAATATATAGTTGGTCGTTTTTATAAACAAATATATATATATATATTGGTTTGCTCATTGAGACCCCCCGAAGGTCGTTTTTTCTCATCAGAGATGTGTTTATAGTTTGAGGCATTATTATTAATTCTCACATGCATGTTTGAGTTTGACTTGGCTCAGTTTGGTCACAAGTACGTCAGATTTATTTATGAGCCAGCCAGCCAACCATTGAACCATACCTGGTTGGATGACCAAGTTTTCATTAAATTTGAAGCAAACGTAACAATGCCTTTTTCCCTTTTCCACCCGGCAATACTTGTTCACTTTCAAATTTGAACAAATCATCCATCATTAACATTAAACAACATTATTAAGCTCAAAAGTACAAAGTTGTTTTTGCCACGAAACCAAAAAATGTTACCAAATTTTATTACAATTAGCATAGGTGGCCACCAGGGGCGGAACTAGAATTGTAAAGTTGGGGCCCCGAAGTAGAAATACACAAGTATTCAATAATTACATGTTTAGAGCTAAATATTTCTAATTCAGTCATGTCTAATTTGTATAATATAACAGAGGATAGATACAAATCTAGGAGGTCTAGAGCCACTCTAGGCCTAGGAGTGACTCCACAACTAGTGGCCACCTAGAAAAGCTCCAGGATACATCCATGGGTGCAGGTCAGTGTTACCACACTAGCTCGCTAGCATTAACCTACGCTATCGCAGTCAAAATGGTTTATTCTTCGAGCGATTAAAAGTGTTTTATTCCTATATTCGAAGTTTCGTATTCAATTTTCATCCTTTAATATTGCTTGTATAAAAAAATATAAGACATGAATCATAAGTAAATGAAGTGACATCATAGTGTGAGAGTTTCATAGAGAAATATGGCATATACTAATATGCGCATGCTGAGCCGCAGAAAACGAGAACTTTTCCAAGCCAGCTAGCTAGCTAATGCAGAAGAGTCAACGAAATGGTTCAACTTCAAACTTTGGCAGCAAAAATGAGAAGATTATGAATAGAAAATTAGAGAAATAAAGAAATTCGTCAATTCATTAATTAATGGGTGATTAGAATTTTGTAGTTGTTGGTGGAGTGGAGGAGATGTCGTCCAGGAATATTCAAAGCGCAGAGGAAGTTGAAGAAGAAAACATGGTCATGGTGTAATGGGCCGTCACGTAAGGACTTGAATTAAAAGCATGGCAGGTGACCAAGCCAGAGGCCTAGAATTTTCATTGCATTTTCTCAATTCTCACTTCAATACAAATCAACTAACCATAAAGTTGGGTGGGCCCCACTGGCCCCGCCCTGTGGACCATAGACGATTATGGCAACTTCATGCAGTAGAGAACAAGATAGGGTCCAGTATTTTACTATGATGTGGCAAACAGAGTGGGCCCAATAGAAAATATCTGACCAGGTGTCATAAATTTAAAATCATTGTTAAGGCCCATAAGAGTCCGATCGTAGGGCTTGCTTTTTGATTGTCCCAACATACCCAGCCCATTTTGGCATTTACCGGTTCTTATTTTTCATTTCTATCTTTTTATACAAACAATATTGGATGAGGAGGGGATCCGAACACAACACAAGACCTGTGATGCACGGATAACTGCTCTCAACCACTCGAGTTACAAACACCCCTTTGCGGCGTTTAGCAGTTTTACCAAGCAAAGCTTTATGGTAACGTTCAACCAAGCAAATGGAAAATTTGTGATATTTATTCAGAATTAATCTATCTAATTGCTACTTTTGTCAGTTCATAGTTTGCATCGTTAGGCGATGCTTTAACAATTCTCGGCATTTTGGCAATGTTAATTCATATTTAACCAGATTTACAGAGCAAAGAGAGAAGAAAACAATGCTTAAACAGAGTAAGCTTATTAGACATTAATAGCATGCACACACAACACAAATTACAATTTGGAAGGTAAAAGATTTACTCCCAGCAATCACCAACACCACCATTATTTTACTTAGCACAACCCATAAACCAAAAGTTGAAATAAATAGTCTCCCTCTTACTCTCTCTTAAAAGAAGCATTCTTTCCAGCACCAAGATTGGAGGGTGTAGATTTGAACTTGTTCTTTGCACGATGAATATAATCAGAGAAATGGTCTTTGACACTTTCTTTTTTCTTTGCATCATCATCTGATTCTGATATGTTGTTCGACGACATGGTTCTGATCTTAAGCTTTGACTGGTTGATATATTCAGAGAATGTGTCATTAATATCCAGCCCTCCTGGTTTCTTACCTTCATTCTTAACTTGTGGTGCCTTCACCGCAGCATTATGATTGTGCAGTGCTTCCCCAACAGCTCCTTTTAATGGAGACTCAGAGTGCTTAGGCTTCTGCTTCTCCTGCTCCTCAGCTTTTGAATAAGTAGCCTTGTGTGGCTGAGCCTCAGAGTTCTTGGGCTTCTGTTTCTCCTCCTCAGCTTTTGGATAAGTAGCTTTCTGTGGCTGAGTCAACAGCTCTGCCTTGTGCTTGGGGCTTCCTTGGTCATGATGTCCTTGGCAAATCTTTGCCACTTTGGTGATCCTTCGAGCATGCACAGTTAGAGCAGCAGCAGCAGCAGGAGGCAGGACTGTTTTCTCAGAAGTGATTGGAATTTGAACCACGTTCGGAGTTTCAGCTGACTTCTTGGGTTGTGGAGGACTGATTTGAGCATCAACAATCTTCAAAGCATTAACATGACTATTGGCTGGCAGATTTAGAGGATCTGATCTTGCAGGGGAGACAGACGTGATTCGGCGAATCTTTCGAAAAGCAGGAGTTACTGTGATGACGCTAAAGATTTTCTCACAAACCCCGGTTGAGTCTGAGGCAGCAGAACCATTGCCATTGTTTTCCATCAAGTATATGTATATGTATATGTGATGAAGTTGTGAGAAACCAGAGTGGCTTGCTAACTACAAGAGAAGGGTATTTATAGGCATTCTAAATTAGTGCCAAATGTGGCCAAAACATATAAGTTAAAACAAAGCAAGTTGTGGTTTGCAGAAACGAGGGGGGTTTGTTGGGTAAGAATCCCTCATAGCTACTCACTTGTCAAAGAAAAGAAAAGTAGTTTGTCTAATTTCAGGGACATTATGTTCGGGATCATATTCTCATAGACTTTATGTGACTCTATTTTCTACGGATATTATCAGATTCTCAAAAGTACCACTAAGAAAGCTGGTTTCCAGAAGTGCTTTTTTTTACAACAGAGTTTTCGAGAAGGAAATAAGACACCCTGCAGGGAAGATTGAGTACTTGTGGATGGATGAGCATCTGTATATATATATATATATATATATATATATATATATATATATATATATATATATATATATATTATGCGGGAATAATGGAATCTCTTCGAGTGTGGAAAACTTAACCCCCTTGTAATTACAAGAATCTTATGGTTGTGATCCCACCAATTACACTAAAAAAAAAAAAAAAGCTTGAAAGAATCATGCTTTCGCTGCCTCGTGAGTCATGAGTGGTGACAAACCAGTTCACATTAGAAACTTAGACTAGCTTTTGACTAATTGAATGAGTTCTCTCTTTTTTAAAGAAAGAACCTCATGTGAACGAGGAAAACTACCATAAAAAAAATTCGCAATTCCTACATTGTAATGCAAAACCTTCAAATTTGTTATATGTTTATGCATTTCAGCACTTTTATTTATTTATTTGTTGCCAAAGTTAGGAATGGATGGGGAGGGGGAAAACTCACACACACAGGTACTGTAGGGGTTTGAACCCAAGACCACTTGGGAGCACTTCAAAGATGTGAGCCAATCCAACTAACACCCTATTGGTGCATTTCAGAACTTAATTGGAAAAGTACTTTATTGAGAAGAAGAAATCACAAGGTTTTGTAGCTTTGTTGATGTAAACGAACATTCTCTTCACATTTCACGTGTTTTATGGGGAAATTTTGAATGGGAAGCTAGGGTTATATTCCTTCCCTTTGTTTTCCGTTCAGATGTAAGAATCAAATTATACAAAGTTAAGAAGATTATTTCCTTTTCTTCTTCTTTCCCCATAGGTTAACTTTGCTTTAAGATCTCCTCATTTGCCGTAAAGTGTATCTTTATGCTCTAATTGGTGGGAAAGTGATGCCTTAGTGAAGACTAACATTTCAACCCACAACGAAAATCATTCTTCCACCAAAAATAAATGCATTATCAGCCAACAAATGAAAAAGGCAGAGTTAAACCAAACAAGAAAAGAGGCCATAATTTCTATAGATCTCATCAATATACAAGGATACAAGGATGTTCGCCCGTTAATCATTTACAAATTTTCAACAGCAACGAGAGAAAGCACCATGTCAGGAATATTTCCGAATAAAGAAGCATATAACATTGCGAGTTTACTCATAAGCAAAAGTTCCGCCGCCGGGGGGGTGGGGGGCACTGGCACAGTTGCACCGCATAACAAGGTCTTTGTTAAACTCCCAGTATGAGGAACAACTCAGGCATTCAACCATCAAGATTTCTTCACAGCTAAAAAACAATTGAAGCAGAATCCTAATGGCGGAAAGTCTTCACTGCCTGTTCAATTCTTCGTCGGCAGAGAGGACAACTGGTCAGGTGCAAGGAGCATGTTGTACAACAGCACATATGACCACACCTGATGATAAAAATAAATGAATAAGCCATGTGCTAAATTTAAGAAGTAATAAATTAGACTGCCTATTGTATCAAATACTGAAAAGGCAGTTCTTACGGCACAAAAACCGCATTATACTCATGCTCAAGGCATATCACACATAAATCTGGCATCAGCCTCTTGCTTCCCTCTGACACAGTATCATCTTTTTCGTTCGAACCTGGGAGAAAAAAGTTCAGCCTTTCAGTACATTTTCGGGCATATATTGCATACAACATTGTAACGAGGACACTCATCAATATACCTTCATTATCTTCCCCAGATCTTTTAGCAGCTGCAGCAAGAACCCTGCACGGACAGGAATTTCATTATCTATTTGTCTCAGACAGACAGAATAAACAGAGTTGAATAAATTGGGCTTCTACCCAAAACAATAAACCTCTTCGGAACAGGCGGCCTATTTTTATGAGAGCCAAAATCAATACATGCTGTTTTCCTTTAGAATACTACATATGCAGCGACTTCCACAAGCAATCAATTTCCAAATAAACAGACAAACTTAGGCGAAACTTACCTTCTCTGCAATTCCCAACGGCGCCTTCTTTCCAAGATGTATTGGACAGAATGCTTAGCAACCAAATAAACACCAAACACAGTCAAACCCAAAGATGCGTATTTGTACCACCTGGTAAAAAGATCTATATTAATTAGACTTAAGAAAAAGCACAACATTAAGAGGCACATGAGTGACATGTCAATACACATTCAGGCTTTCATATAAACAACCTTGCCCATTTCCCAAGGTTTGCAATAAGCTGATCAATGGTTTTGGGAGAGACATAAAATGGCCCTCTGTGAGGTCGTTGAATCCGGATGGTACCAATGTCATCTTTGACAGCCTGATATAAATTTGAAACAATAAGTGAGTATACAAATGAGTACACCAACATCATAACATTTCAATACACACAATCAAAGAACTGGCTGCAAATACAAGGGCGATTTGTTTATTAAACAACAGGTTAAGCTGTTTTACACGAGTGCAAGTTCTTATAAGACACAAGGCTCAGTCTATGAAAACATCAAGGTGCTTGGATTACATACATGCATATCATCCAACTTAAGTACATTTTGGTACCATACTAAACTAAAAACGCTTGTAGAAGCAGTAAATCTATAATGTAAACTGAAGTCTATCATCTGAATATCAATTGTAATTTGTTGGCTTTAAGCTATTTCTATATGAAAGGATACAGTATCATATAAAACTACAACATACCTCACCAACAACACTCAAAGACGTGCCTGTTGGAAGTACTCTCTCAATTCGTTTGACACCAAGCATCTGAGACAAAATAACTATCATATTATTTGAACCCACTTAGTTTTGCCAGATATAATTACTAAACAAGACAAACCTTGAGGCCCTGAAGATAATCTAATGTCCCACGTACGAGGGACCGCCCTGACTCTTCAAATACCTCACTTGCGACCGGCAATACAAAGCCCGTGGCGCCTCGAGCACCCACCACATGCACACGACTGGTTCCATCATCCTGATAAAAAGAACAAGGAACCAAGATCATATCCTAATACTCAACTTTCAACTCCAAGTGAACTGAAAATAATATTTACTCAATCAAACATAAGAATGGACATGTGGAAGTCTCAGAAGACCACACCACGAATACGCCATTGTTGCATACTCTCATGTGAAAGAGAGAGAGAGCTCAAATACTCACCAAGTACCAGGGGACTTCTTTACTCATTGAAAGCATCAAAGCAGAATCCTGTATCCATGAACCAGCATCATTGTGTTTCAAAAAATGTTGTTCTGCCTGAAGAAGATCAACAAGATAGTTAATTACCAATTACGAAAGTAAACAAAAACATGACTGATGAAAGCATATATTGTTTAGAGTTATGATTTGTGTACCGTTTCCTCCACAACTACACCTCGTAAACCAGTGAACTCACAGGTGATGGGGGTTTCAGAGCTAACTCTCCCCGAAATTGCAACCACCAATGGTAATATGCACTCGGAATCCAACAATTTAGCTGAAAAGTGAGAGAAGACAAAAATTCTTACTTAGGAAACAAAGCCAAGCAGACTAACGGCATCGATCACTAGCAAATAAATCTTTTCCCAGGCAGATGTTCAACATGAAAATGCATTTAAAAGGCAATGGCTTTCAAAAAAGGAGCCAAAAAAGAAAAGAAAAAACAAAAACCAGTCTTTCAATTTCAGAAAAAGGGGCATACCCAATTCCTTCAACTGATTAATCCGAGTGGCCGATTTAAGAATATCTGCATCCCTGTGAAATCACAAAACACCAAAGAAGTTACCCTCAACAAATATAATCTCACCAAGAACTTACAAATACAAAAGACAAGGTGCTTCATAACTTCAAAGCGTGTAATTAATGGTTACTAAGCTCTTATTAAAACAAAGGTGATCCAATTTTAAAAATGGAGCATACACTGACCTGCCACTGCTCCTGCCGAGAAGGTAAAGAGCAGCTGCACTCAAACAACAACTTAATCCACCCCAAGGCAGCATCTTTTACAACCCTCAACAAGTAAAACTCTAATTCCAAACCATCGAGCTATTTCTCTCGGCCATAGTTATGTAATACTGGTGGGATCAAAGTTTACAATAAACGGATTCATAAAGAAAGAAAATGATACAAGAAAAATTGACGCTTTATGAAAAAGCTGAAGAAGAAAAATCGAGAAGGACGTCGGAATTAGGGGTTTCGGGATTGAGAGGGGAAAACGAAAAGTGAAATTCTAGGGAAATAGGAAACCGCGAAGAAAGGGTTCTCCAATCTTTCTGTTTGTTTCCCGGGAAACTTAAAAAGGAAAAGTTGGGAAGGGAAATTAGGGACAGGGAATTAGATACGAGAAGTGTTGGCAAGGGCGAAGGGAAGTGAAGGGACAAGAGAGAGAGAGAGAGAGAGAGCTTGCGGTTTGGGCGTTTGCTAAGATCACGTGTATTGGGGTTGGGGATAGATAGGAATGGTGTGCAAAAATGGGTTTTTTATTTTTAAAGACAGAAAAAAAGATAAAAAAACATTTTAATTTTGACGTCTTTTCCATTGCAATCGAATGAAAAAAGGGATAGCGTATAGCCGGGCGGCTATACTATTTATTAAACAGGGCAAACTATAACCGTCCGGCTATACTATTTATTTTAAAAAACGGAGACAGTATAGCCGAGCGGCTATACTATTTACTAAAAAATTAAAAAAGAGACAGAGTACAGCCGTCCGGCTGTACTATTTTTTTAAAAACCGTATAGCCGGGCGGTTATACGATTTATTAAAAAAGATTTAAAGGGACAAGGTATAGCCGGGCGGCTATACCTTTTTTTTTTTTTTTTTTAAAAAAGGACAACAGTATAGGCGCGCGGCTATACTATTCATTGAATTTTTTATAAAAGGGACAGAGTATAGCCGCGCGGCTATACTATTATTCATTCATTAAAAAATTAAAAGGGACAGAGGATAGCCGCCCGGCTATACTATTGTTTTTATAAAAAAGGGTATACTCGTGAAATACCCCCTAAACTTGTACCTAATTTTAAATTAGCCCCCTATTCTTTTTTTTTTTAGAAAATTAAGGATATGAACTTCTTTTTTTCTCCAATTTCCCCCATGCCGTCTAAATTCCCAACATTTCATCCAATTTTCAATTAAATCATTTAAAAAAATTATTTTTTAGAAAAAAATTGAAGAAAAAGAAGAAAATTGACCCCCAAAAAAAAAAAACATTGAAGCAGCAACCCAGGCTGCCTATGTCGAGAGAGGCTAGGTTTTTGGGTATCATTCAGCCAACCAAAACAGAAGAAGAAGAGGAAGGAAGAAGGAAGAAGGAAGAGAAGAACTCACCTGCCATACCCGCACCCAGCTTCATCGCACCTTCGCCGTCGTCGCCGCTCAGATTCATTTGGTTGGGGTTTTTCGTACGCAGCTCTCAAGGTTTCCTTTTTCTTTCTCCAAATAAGCTGCTGTTGTTATATGGGTTGGGTATATAATTATTTTTAAGTCGTTGTGTGGTTGGAATTGGGTTGATTTGGGTTCTTTTTTCTTTAAATAAGTTGCTGTTGTTATATGGGTATTGGGTTGGGTACTATATGGATGAACTTATTATGGGTTGGGTACTTCACGACTTAATGGCCATAGATGGAAACAGCCACAGAGAAGACAGAGACAGAGGGAAGAAAGAAGAAGAAAAAGAAGAAGAAGGAGAGAGTTTTTAGTTTTTATTTTATTTTTCACGTACAAAATGACTATTTTACCCTCACATTTAATGGCAAATTGGATGAAATGTTGTAGATTTAGACGGAGGGGGGAAATTGGCAAAATAAAAAGTTCATATCCTTAATTTTCTGAAAAAAAAGAATAGGGGGCTAATTGAAAATTAGGTACAAGTTTAGGGGGTATTTCACGAGTAAACCCTATAAAAAAAAGGAGAAAGTAAAGCTGAAGAAGAAAAATCGAGAAGGACGTCGGGATTGAGTGAGGGGAAAACGAAAAGTGAAATTCTAGGGAAAAAGGACACCGCGAAGAAAGGGTTCTCCAATCTTTCTGTTTGTTTCCCGGGAAACCTAGAAAGGAAAAGTTGGGAAGGGAATTAGATACGAGAAGTGTTGGCAAGGGCGAAGGGAAGTGAAGGGACAAGAGAGAGAGAGAGTGACAGAGCTTTCGGGATTGGGGTTGGTGATAGATAGGAAAATGGTGTGCAAAGATGTGGGGTTTTTTTTTATCCGACAGAAAAAAAGAATTTTTTTTATTTATAAATTTTGACGTCTTTTCCCCCATTGCAGTCGAATAAAATATAAAAGTTATTCTCAAGGTCTTTTCTTGTTTAAAGAGGTTATAATTTTTTCTACTTTTCTTTTCAAAGTTGATTGAAGTCCAAAATTCGATGGCAATTTATTAAAAAATCAAGTAATAATAATACAACCGGGGGCATCTTGAATAAGATTATGAGGCACCTCTAATCAAACAAAATTATTCTCGTTAAACAAGCCAAATTTCGCCATACTTGTGCAAAAAAATAAAGTAAACAAGGAGTAAAGTGTTCGATTTCCTTCTATTGTAAATGTAAAAAAAAAAAGTAATAATAAAATAATTATTACCATGAATGAGTAGAAAAATAACGATTTTCCTAATAATGTTGTTGATCATCAACCACTAAAGCGGACCTGGTGTCTTGTCTCAAACTCAGACAGGCCATAATATCTAATACCAGTTTACAAATCTCAATAGTGAATCCAGAAAAGCACCGTGTAGTGAAGTTGCCGCTACAAGGAACACTAAGGCCTTCAGGTTCTTAAAAAAGAGAAAGATGATCCAATCATCGAGAATTCTTCATCTACTAGAGCAGAGAACCTCAAACTTGAAGCAGAATCTTAAGGGCGGAAAGTCCTCACCACCTGCACAATTCGTTGCAGAAGACGGAGCATAAACTGACCTGTCACAGAAGCACCTCCCAACAAACAAAATAATATACCTTCAAACATCTTCTTCTACTCTCCGTAAATCAAGTTGAAAAAGGTTACAAATTTGTAAGTTGTAACGAACTTGATGACCAAGAATCTATTTGTGCCAGTTGATAGTTTCACAAAATAGACGCAAAAATGATAATGGTCGGTGCTAATATATTTTTTTTAAAGTACAAGCGATAGTTTAAACTAGAGGGGAGAGGGACCCGGATTTCTCTCACACGCACACACAAATGATGCTATGGGGGTTCCAACATGAGACCTCTTGTATGCAAGTTAATGCCCTTTTACACTGAGCTAAACCCCATTAGCAGTTGGTGCCACTTTTGTTTTAACTTTTAAGTAATAGCTAAACTTCGGTATCTTGTTTTAATTGGTAAATGGTCATACATGAATTACGCAGAATATAATACCATAAGAATATTCATAATTTTACACAAAATTTCCATCAAGTGACCAATTCCAATAATGAGAAGACCCATTAAGCTATAGAGACAGTTTTTATTATTTATTTAGTCTAAATTACAACGTGATTTATTTCTCACACACACTACTTAAGTGCCATTAGAGTTCAAACCTGAGATCACTTATCTACAAGTCAATGCATTTTTCTACTCGGCTAGACCACATTGGTATAGAGACATGAGTTTTAGAAAATGGAAAATGTAGCTTGCCATTGCTGCCTTTAGAGACTTGTTACATTGTTTTTGAGTTTTACTAATACAACTGAGGAGTTGGATCCCATGGGAAAATTTGGATTCAATATTGGAAGATGTCAAGTGTGTGTTTGTGTGTGAGCAAAGTCAAATTGAGAATATCAAGGGACAATTTAAGGCCTTCAAATTCTTTTAAAAATATAATCCATTACAATCATCGACATATATTCCTCTTCTCTGCAATTTCTCAACGAGGCGGTGTTTGCAACAAATGCAAACCAATATCGGCAACACCAAGCAAAGTGCAAACGACAGATCCAACATAGGAAAACCTGGTAATTAAAGACATGTATATTATTAGTTTAGACTTTAGAGAAAGCACACATGAAGGAAGACACATGTTTGTAAATTGTATGCATTAACCTTGCGTCGCCCCTCTGCCCTTCAGTGAGCTGATCAGTGGTTCTTGGAGAGACATAAAATGGTCCTCCTCCGTCTGGTCTCTGAATGCAAATAGTACCATTGCCATCTTTGACAGCCTGAACAAGAATTGGGGGGCATTTCCATGTCAACAAAAGCTCCATCGGAGAACATTTTGCAGATAAAATGAGGCATTTTGGAGAAACTACAAATTTTTTCTGTTAGCAAGCGATATTGAGGGACGAAGATTTTAACATGGGGCCTCAACTACAACTTTAATAAAGCCATTTATAGTTCCACACTAGATTCTTCCAAGGAATCTCATAGTAATTTTTAGGTTTTAAGTCTCTATTTGTACGTCAAAGGGTATGAAGCACTTGAAGCATCATATTAACAACAACATACCTCACCAATAACACTCAAAGAAGTACCAATTGGAAGCACCCGCTCAATTCGTTTGACTCCAAGGACCTAAGACAAAATAGAGCCAAGCCATCATTTTTATTGAACCCAGTGGAGTTTTGTATGCATATAAAGATTACTAGTAAAGGAAGGCCAACCTGGCGGTCCTCCTTCCCTTTTGTTATGTACGGAAGGTTTTCGAGATCATCTAATGTCTCAACTCCATGCCAGCTCCTTGATGGTTCAAAAACTGCATATTGATGTGTGCAGTAAAAGCCTTCGGCACTTCGAGCTCCCACCACATTCACATGAAAAGTCCCATCATCCTGATATAACAAAATCAAGGAACCACCAACATGTCCTGTTAAGTCAAATTTCAACTCCAAAAGAACCAGACTTAAAATTTCCTTAATCAAGCAGGCACAAAACAAACACGACAAATACAATACTCTCATGAGAGAGAGAGAGAGAGAGAGAGAGAGAGAGCAAATTCTCACCAAATACCATGGGACTTGTTCGCTGGTAGAATGCAAGACTTCATAATCCTTCCTCCATTTATCACCCTTGTCCTTGTTCTTCTTCTTATCCTCTTCCTTGTCCTTGTCCTTGTCCTCATTCTTGATGCGTTCCAGAAAATATTTTAAAACCTAAACAAGACATCACCAAGATAGTTAATTATCAATGACACCCAAAAAAAGAGCCTACTAAAGGAAGCATCCAAATTTGTATAGGTTGTTTAGAGTTATGATTCGCTTACCGTTTTCTCCACAACTACACCTTGTAACTCACTAAATTCACAGTTCATGGGAGTTTCCGAGCCAACGTTTCCCCGAAGTGCAACCATCAATCTATTCTGAGATTTCAACAATGGCTCTGAACAGTAAAACGAGATTTAAATTTTTTTTAAAAATCTAAAAAATCTAATTTAGGAATTTCAAGAACTCAAAGAACAAGAGTTTCCACTGAAATAATAATAATAATAATAATCAGTGCATACCCAAATCCTTAAACTCCCTAATCTGAGGGACCGATGCAAGGTTATCTGCCTGCCTGAAATAACCCAAAACGCATAAAAAGTTACCCACCGAGAAATTTAATTTCTTTAAGAACTTCAAAATGTGCAGTTAATTGTTGTTACTGAGCTCTGCTGAGCAAAAAGCTTGAATCTTTTGAAAAGATGGATCATAAACTGACCTGTCATAGGAGCGGCCAGCAAGGTAACAAGCACCTCCCAACAAAAAAAATCCTATACTTTCAATCATCTTCTACTCTCTGTACTGTGAGGAAGAAATCAAATTTGTCCTTTTTTATTGTTCAACTGATGCCCTTTTAAATAAAGCCAGTTCCCTCTTTTGTGGAGGAGTTTTTGTAAATAAGAAACACCCAGGAAAGAATTCAAGTTTAAAAGGGTAACAAATTTGTAACAAACTTAATGACCAAGAAATATTCATATTTAGGCAAGTTTCAGAGGCAGCCCTGATTGGGGTGGGCTAAAACGTTTATTGCAAGCCCTAAGCCCAAAAGGTTGGCTTGGCTTATAAAGAATACTATTAATAAATATACACTTATATTATAACAATCAGATAGAATGCTTTGCATTATGGACACCACCATACACAGTGAAACCAAAAGATGCAACATAAAACAACCTGGTTATAAAGCCATCCATTAGTTTAGACTTTAGAGAATGCACACATGAAGGAAAACACGTGACATGAGTAGAGAACGAACGCCGCCGCAAACACACACGCGCACATGCACACACAAGTGTCACATGTTTGTATGCATTCAAGGATTCATAGAACCAACCTTGCCCACATCCTACTCTCTTAAGTGAGCTGATCAATGGTTTTGGGAGAGACATAAAATGGTCTTCTGTATGGTTCCCGAATCGAAATGGTACCATTGCGATCTTTCACAGCCTGAACAAGAAATTATAAAATGGGGCATTTCAATGTCCAACAAAAGCACTAGCAAAAGAACTTGGTGCAAATAAAATGGGGCATTTTCATGAAACTACAACCTCACCAACAACACTCAAAGAAGTACCCTCTCAATTCGTTTGACTCCAAGGATCTAAGCCAAAATAGCAATCATATTACTTGAAAACCAATGACGTTTTGTATATAGAAAGATTGCTAATAAAGTAAGGCAAACCTTGTGATCTTTCTTCCCTTTTGTTATAAGTGGAAGGTTTTCGAGATCAGCTCATGTCTCAATTTGGGGCCAGCTTCTCTTTGATCCTTCAAATACTGCATTCTCAGCTGGGTACTCAAAGCCTCTGGCTCTTCGAGCTCCCACCACATTCACACGAAAAGTCCCATCATCCTGATATAACAAAATCAAGGAACCACCATGTCCTGTTAAGTCAAATTTCAGCTCCAAGTGAAGCAGATATAAAATTTCTTCAATCCAGCACAAAAATGAACACACCATATAGTTGCATAGTCTTGTGTGAGAGAACGAGGCAGAGAGAGAGAGAGAACGAATTCTCACCAAATACCATGGAACTTCTTTTGAGATAGAAGGCATGAATTTATAATCCTTCATACATTCATCATCCTTGATGCGTTTCAGAAAATATTGTTCTTCCTATAAAAAGATATCAACAAGATTGTTGATTATCAATTACACCTCCCTACCCAAAAAAAAAAAACAAAAAAAAACCCACCACTAAACAAAGCATCCAAATTTATATAAGTTGTTTAGAGTAATGATTTGTATACCCTTTGCTCCACAACTACTCCTTGTAAACCACCAATTTCACAGTTGATGGGAGTTTCCGAGAAAACTTTTCCCCGAATTGCGACCACCAATCTATGTTCATATCTCAACAAATCTCTCTGAAAAGTGAAATTATGAGATAACAATTCTTATGTAGAAATTTCAAGTACTTCAAGAAACACTGCAGCCTACCCAAATCCTTCAACTTCCTAATCCGACGGGCCGATTGAAGATTATCTGCATCACTTTGATAACCCAAAACGCAAAAAGAGTTACTCACCAAGAAATTTAATCACTTTGGAACTTAAATGTACCAAACAAAAGAAAAAAAAAAGGTGCTTCAGAACTTCAAAATGTGTACTTAATTGTTACTGAGCTCTGCCTAACATAAAGCTAGAATCTTTTGAAACAAGACGATTAACATAAACCTAGATTTAGTTTCAAAAGATGAAGCATAAACGGAGTTGTCACAGAACCAGCCAAGAAGGTAGAGAGCACCTCCGCCCAAACAACTTAGTATTCCATGCTTAGGCATCTTCCACTCTCTATGAACAAGAAACAAATTCGTTCTTTTCTATTATTCAACTGATGCTCTTTTACATAACAAGAAGTCATTTTATGGTGGAATTTAAAGAAATTTAAAATAAATAAAAAACTCATGAAAGAAATAAAGTTGAAACAAGGTAAAGAAAGGAATAAAAGAGTAAACTTGATGAACAAGAAATATATATTCATATTTAGGCAAGCACTTGGTTCTGTTCTACATTAACACCCCTCCCTTTGTGTCAAGTTTCAAGAACGGAACGAGGCAAGCACTTGATCATGTATAATGAATGTATAAATCATACATTACATGTTACACAAATTTTCATTTCATCAATAAGTGACGAGGGATTTAAACTTCGACCATTTCCAATATTGAAAAGAGAAATATTCGTTACACCAAGAGTTATTTCGTCATGCTTCCTCACACATTCATCCCATTAAGCTAACTAGAGCCCATGGCTATAGGGACAGAGTTTCAGAAAGTGGAAAATGTAGCTTGCAGCCATTGCTGAGTCAATATTGGAAGATGTCAAGTGTCGCTGAGTAATTTCCAGTCAATATCTGGGTTGACACATACTGATTTGCAGCTTGAGTATAATGGTTGCCGTCCCAATTCACATACTCTTCTGGATTAGTGCATGGTGTTGCAGTGACCAAAGTCCCATTGAGATTCTTGGTTTCTCCACAATTAATCCGATTATCAAAATTTAATGGCAGACCACCATATCCACAGCAAGCTGCTATGCCTTGTTTGAATCCTGAAAGTCAATAATTAACATTCTTGGATATTATTAATCTTGAGATCCAAGAAGCCCAATTTAATTAATTAGGAAAGCTAGCTTACCGTATTGAGCATAGTTTGTGATGAGGTCCAACTTTATTTTGTAGATGTTGATGTAAGTAACATTGGCTTCTGGGAATTTTCTCTGAAACTTGAAACAAAGATCATGTAGTTGTGCATTGAAAGCAGTAGCAGCACGGTTGCGGGAAGCAACGCATCCAAATTGGTCAAGCTGTGATGGGTTTTTCCCAAATGTTGCAATAATTCTTGGTAGGCATCCCAGTGGACCTGTGTTGTGAATCCAAAAATTCCTAGCCCCCTGATTGTATAGTTTCTGCAAAAGAAAACAAAAGTTAATATTTGTCTCAAATTAAGATTCTGAAGTAGGAAAAATGACAGATAGAACCTGAATTCCAGTCTCGAATTCGGTCATAATAGATGGGATTAAAGCAACTACTTGGTCTTCTGATTTTGAAGAAAATGCACCATCAAGATCATTCTGTCCCACATCGAATGTGTAAAGGCCCTGCTTGAAATAATCTTCGAGAGGGAGGACATTTTGAAGCTTCTTGTCTAAATCCCACACCAGTCACCGAAACTCTCATCAGTAAATTCCACATGATCAACAAGCCAATTCTAACCACATTATATAATTAGTACCTTTAGATAGTAACTCAAGAGCTTTTGCCTTGAATCTGCCAAATTGAGCAACCTGAATTCCAAAGGAGAAGGGGCTTATTGAGGCTGCATTGGCTGGAAGAACAGTAGACCCTCCAGTTGCAAAATTGCATCCTGTTTGGAAGCTTGGTGCACCAACAGAATCCAAGTATGGATTCAGAAATGGTAGGTCCATTTCATTCACTGCAGCAAAAATTAATGCAAATAAAGTAAAATTGTAACATGTCAAACATGTCTATGTAAAACAAATCTATATACATGGACATGTAAGAACAAAGATATATACTTTACTTAGGTAATCAATGATCAAATATCCATTGCAGAAACGTTTAATGGGAAAAGCAATTCCTGCATTGAGGCCTCCGGTGTCTGAATTCGAATCGCCGAAGTTAAACACTGCCGGATAACTGAGATTGGCGGGGCTAGTTGTAGGCAAGAATGCAGCCAATGCAGCCAATGATGCTAGTAATTGAAGAGCAAGAACTTTCAGAGCCATGGTTAAGAAGGATGATTTTTATTGAAGATGGATGGTTAAGGTCATAGAGGTGAAACAATTTTTAATATATATAGGTGCTTAAGGTGGCAGGCCGGAACTTGAAAACAAAAGTTTGGTAAGATATAGGTGTCTTGTAAGCTGAAATAGCCACGTAGGGATGCAAATGCGATGAAGTGCCTTAAGTACGAATGCAAGGGTCCGAAAAAATACAAGGCAAATTGTGGGTAACTTGTCTTGCTTTCTGACACTTAGCCCTCCACTACAAGCCTCAACTTTGAGATTATCCAATCATCTAAGCATTCTGCTCTGTTAATTCAAGAAAGAAATTTGCTTACAGACCGACCTCTAAGTTACAACTAGACCATGACCTTATCTGATTAGAGAAGTGACAAAATATAAAACTAATTCAAGCAATGAATAGGAAAAAATCGTATATACAAATGTGTATACAACGTTCCTCTCACAATAACTGATCACGTGACCAGCACATGAGAGATGAATGTGAGAGATCACAAAATTACCCTCAAACGTGCAATGAGTCTATACAAGGACATTACACACTTTTTCATAAGACTAGACTTATAGAGAGTTGATTACATGACCAATTATTGGAAAATGAACTTTGTAAGAATTGTTTACTTGTAATTAAGGTGAAAGCATCCCCTTGTACGACAAGTCGTTCGATGGCTTGATTCTTCAGCAAGTGTCATCCGTCATGTCGTCGTCGTGCCATTACTTAAAAGACGGGCCGGGTTCGATTGATACGGGTGGTTATTTTGTTACCAACAGGCCGTCAGCAAAACCCTCGAGAATCCCAAAAGCCCTAAACGGCTTAAAGCCTAAAACCCCACAAACCATACACACTCCTAGTCTCCGCCACTCCGAGGGAAGGCTGAAGCAAATCCTTCTCTCTGCTTCTTCATCCTCATTTCCAATGGCCGCGGTCGCTCTCAGAAACCCTAGCTCCAGGCGCATCCTCCCCTACTCCTCGCAAATCTATTGGTGTACCCGAGGATCAGTTGGTTCTTCAATCTCTGAATCCAGTTTCGGAAATGACCGATCTTCTAGCCCCAATCCTTGGTGGAGATCCATGGCCACCTTCACACGCACGTTAGTATTCATCCGCTGTGTGTGTTTGTTACTTTGAGTTGGAATTTTTCATTTTAAAAAATGGGACTTTTAGAAGAGAGAGATTTGTGCGCTTGAGTTTTGTATTGTTTAATTTAGTCTGAATTGGATTTATCACCATTTTTTGTTGTTTACTCTTTTGAACTTGAATATCATGGGATAGGAATTTTTCTGGTTTGTAACTATAATCACATTCTTTATGCATATGATGCTGCTTGGCCAATAGAAAACCTCATGTGAATGTTGGAACAATTGGACACGTCGATCATGGAAAAACCACTCTGACTGCCGCAATTACAAAGGTTGGTCATTGATGCAGTGATTGCTTTTCTTTGCATGTTTCTGGACTCTCTGTTCATCTGTATGTTCTTCTTAAATAAGAACCTGAAAAGAAGTTGCTAAAGAGAGCAGCTTTTCCAACCTAGAAAACATCTCCTTCTCATGAAATGAGACCCGGTACATATGAAAGAGTTGTCAACAAAAAAAGAAAGAATTTTCCATAATCGTAATGTTTTAAATTTTCCTCAGGTACTAGCAGAAGAGGGAAAAGCTAAGGCAGTAGCCTTTGATGAAATTGATAAGGCTCCTGAAGAGAAAAAGAGAGGAATTACAATTGCGACGGTTAGTATGTTTTTCTTAATTATCATCTTGGCATTTTGGTATTTGTGGAATAGTGTAAGCTTCAATTGGGTTATTGACTCATCTTCTCAAAGTATTATTCCAACCTAACTTGTGTTTGCCTTGATTTTGAAGGCTCATGTCGAGTATGAGACTGTCAAGCGACACTATGCACATGTGGACTGCCCAGGACACGCAGATTATGTCAAAGTAAGCTTTGAATTTAAGGGAACAATATTTGCTTACATGAATTCTTCTAATAAGTGTGATTAACACGCAGAACATGATTACTGGAGCTGCCCAAATGGATGGGGGCATTCTGGTTGTATCTGCTCCTGATGGGCCTATGCCACAAACTAAGGAACACATTCTGCTGGCTCGACAGGTGGGTATTTTTGTGGTCACCAGATTGCAAAGAAAATCAAACTTATGTGCTTTTTCTCGTGTATTTGTGTGCACAGTGATGTATATGTATACTTTTTTGTTGGGTGTATTGCACAGGTCGGTGTGCCATCACTTGTGTGTTTTCTCAATAAAGTCGATGCTGTTGATGATCCAGAGTTGTTGGAGCTTGTGGAAATGGAGCTCCGTGGTTTGTAGATTTAGGAGATCACTTTATTAGCAGATGGCTTTATATTCAATTGAAGTTTTTTAATTTGTATTATGTTTCTGGCAGAGCTTCTTAGCTTCTACAAGTTTCCTGGGGATGAAATCCCTATCGTCCGGGGTTCGGCTCTGTCAGCTTTACAAGGCACAAATGAAGAGATTGGCAAAAAGGCAATTCTAAAACTGATGGATTCTGTGGATGAATACATTCCTGACCCTGTACGCCAGCTCGACAAACCTTTCCTGATGCCAATTGAAGATGTTTTCTCAATCCAGGTAAGTTGGGCATGCATTTAGCTATACTCGTGTAGACATTCCTAAATCTTAATCCCTTTAGGGCATTGACATTTGTTACAAGCATTGTCTTAAAGTTGGCCTTTAATTTTGTTCATAACATCTGGGTACTTTGCTCTTGTAATATCATTGCTGCTGCCCTGTTTTGATCATGAAACTATTATTTTTTATTATAAACTATTAATTTTATAAAATTGATGTGATTTATTTGAATTGCCAGTTTTGCACATTTCTAATGCCTTACACTGTTCTGTTCCTTATTTTTATTTGATTTCCTTTTTCTTTTGTGCGTGGTTTATTGCAGTAGGTAGTTTCATTTTTAGCGGTCACTTCACATTATCAATTTCTTTTGTGTTTTGAAGGGTCGTGGAACTGTTGCCACTGGTCGTGTTGAACAAGGGACCATTAAAGTTGGTGAGGAAGTTGAGATTCTGGGGTTGCATCAGGTCTGTCTAACACAAGTTTTTATATTGTTTGGTGCTGCAAAGCTTTCTTGTGCATTTATTTCCCTTTTATTTCTTTAGCAAATGATTTGCTATGCAACTCATTCTATGAGTTGGCATTGGCCTAAGGTGGACCTTTAATTTAGGTGGCATTGATCTTTGAATTAGTTTTGATAGCTTGAGGATAAAATACCACTCTAAGAAGGGCTAATCTTCAGTTTGTGTTCTTTTTCAGGGTGCTCCTTTGAAAACAGTGGTGACTGGTGTTGAGATGTTCAAGAAAATCTTGGATCATGGAGAAGTAAGTGACTAATTTTAAACACTCTTCAATATACTAAGGCTTTTTAACCGCACAAAATATATCTCATGATGGGTTTGTGCACTCGACTAGGCTGGTGATAATGTTGGTCTTCTTCTTCGAGGTCTAAAGAGGGAGGATATCCAACGAGGACAGGTGTGTGGTTTCAATTGCAGCAGAAAAATTACCTGTGGAAATTATTTTAAGAAAAGATATTGAACTTGTGGATATTACCTAGTTTGCTTATACCTTGTGAAAATGATCCTTTTATTGGTTATTTTTTATTTGAATGCACTAAGTTTCTTTCAATTGTTTGGGCAACTAAACTCTGTTTCAGCACTGACTGTTATAAATGTTGGATGGCTCTGCTGCACCTGTTTGTTCCTATTGCATAGGTAATTGCTAAGCCAGGAACAGTGAAGACACACAAGAGGTTTGAAGCAGAGATATATGTCCTCACAAAGGATGAAGGTGGACGCCATACTGCCTTTTTCTCAAACTACAGGCCTCAGTTTTATATGAGGACTGCAGATATCACTGGAAAGGTAGAATTGCCTGAAGATGTTAAGATGGTTATGCCTGGGGACAATGTTACTGCAGTTTTTGAGCTGATTCAACCGGTTCCTCTTGAAGCAGGTTTGTTCACATCATCTCTGCCGCTGAAAGCTAAATAATCTGCTTGTCTGTGTGTTAATTTGATGTGGTTGTTATTTCCAGAGTTTCACTGTTTCTGTTTCCTTATTCCTTTTAATTGAAGCTTTGAAAGCTAAAACTTCCCTACGTTTATGTGGCAGGACAAAGATTTGCCTTGAGGGAAGGAGGTAGAACGGTTGGTGCAGGAGTTGTTTCTAAAGTACTCTGAGATGAGAATTTCCTGTGCTGGATCCTTGAATCTCTTTCTGTATGCACATTAGTTGAAAAAGGGGTGGGGAACCCAAAGAACTCATCACTTAGAAAAAACTGACGTGTGGTAATTGGTTACATAATCCGCGTTTCATGAGTTTGTTTTAGGTATTTTTGTTGAGATCATCTGTTTTAGGAAAATAACAGAGTAAATTAAGAAGGAAATTTGGCCCGTTTTCATCCCTTAGTTTTCACCAAGGCTGTCAGTAATGTGATCAGGGTCAGTTCGTTCAAGTAATTTATATTCTTTACCATGTACAATGTGACATTATTTTTTTTCCTTCCGGTGGCCATCATTGCTAATCTGTTTCACTTGTTGAAAGCCTAATAATATGTTCTCTTTGTTCGTTTTCTAGTTTGCATGCTTGCTAGTCGCGAAAAAAGGTGATAGTAAAAATAAAAGATTTTGCCCCAGCGATGGTTGGAGCCATTACCATAACAGGAATACAGGATGCCCTTGACCCAAAAAAAAAAGTCCAAATAGAAAATAATCAAACAAAGATAACATAAAGAGCCAATTGACCTGGCAGAAAAGAGGGGAAAATGGAAAGCACGATTCCAACGTTATTTGAGTTCCAAAAACAGCTATTATTAAAACATTTATTCTATAACCAATCAAAAAGTTATTTGAACAGCCATAGAGATTATATGAATATAGAGGGGTAGAGAAAGACAGTTTCATGCACAAAATTGTATAGTACTACAGACTACCACCAAGTCACCCTTCTATCAATTCACATTCTACATTACTACTACTACTACCAACTGACTGGTCATTATCCACAGCTCGGATGACGAGAGCTCCGGTTCACGGCAACTGAAATCAGATTTCCACTTTTCTTTCAAAGATGGGTTCTTCACCTCATGTCCAACAAGCTTCACCTCTCTGCTGATCACCCAACTTGGTCACCATATGTACAGTCATATTCTCTTGTTCACCGCTCTAGTCAAATGTTCCTCAAATCATCTGTGTATCTTCTTCTTCTCATTTCATACTCAAGCAAGCCTCAACACGGCCACTGCCATCAGTGTTGCAGCTCTAAAGTAAATCTCTGTCACGCTTCCCTCTACCCTTTCCATTATTTCCTCTTCTTTTAGATCCAACTTCTTTGAATTCTTGCTGATATGAATAATTGTGTCCCTCAGATTGTTCACTGCCCAAGAGAGCCAAACTAACCCAATTGCAACTCCAGTATTCAAGAGTTTGGACGCACAAAAGGGCACCCTCCCACAACCTACTTTACAGAGGACAGAGAATAGGAGAGCTAAGCCGGTTCCAGCGATGCTAGCAGAAAACTTGGTGAGGAGCTCTGGAACCTCAGGGCCAGATCTTTGAAGTGAGAGAATTGCTGATTTCCCATGCCGCTTTCTGTTAATCATTAAAGATAGAAGGCTCTCACATGCGTGGAAATAGTTCCTCTTGTAGAGATCTCTATCTTTGCCTACTCTTTTCCCACTCTTCTGCTTTTTGGTTGCCTTTTTTTTGACTTTTTCCGGACTGTTAAGTAGATAACGGACATAAAGTTAATATGAAGCATGCTTTGATCCAAGATTTGGTGGCAGAACAGGCATACCAGTGTGACACCAATAATATTAATTACAGCAAAACAATTTAGTTTAATCTTGAAACTGATATCCCTTAAACAGGAACAAAGAAATTGAAAGAGAAAGGGTAAAAGGGAAAAAGAATAATAAAAACATGTTATGTCAATACCTCTTTAAAGGAGCAAGGGTAGTCACTTGCGCCTTCAAAAAAGTTCCATCAATATTAGCTCCTGCTTCCCTGCTCTCCACCCAGATTCATAAAGTTATTGTCAGGTCATGTTTTATAGGAGAAGAGAAAGAAGAGGAGAGAAAATGGAGAACATTTAAAATATAGACAGTTGGAAAGTATAAAGAATATTCATCAAAATGAAAGGTATTTTTCTAAGCAAGGATTATTAAGGAAATATTCATTCTAAACTCAGTTGGTCTTTCGACCAAAAAAATAAACTCAGTTGGTCCACAAGATCTACTGATTCCATACTGTTAAAAGAAATATATTCATGCATTTGTATTCAAACATAGTTAGAAAATATTCATTCTGAGGGCCATGATAAGTATTTGATCCTGTAAACAAAAAATGCCAAATTTAAATTTAAAAAAAGGTATAATCGTCCATGTGTACCTATTGAAGTGCGGAACCAGCACAGACTGCTTTTTCCAACAAACTGAGTTTCTCAATGAGTAAAACTCAGCAACAACTGAAAGGAGATGCTCCATCTCAGTCCCTGTACCCGTAAATAAGACTCGACCATCTGGCTGAACTGTAATTTTGGAACTCCAGGCAAGACCTCCCACAAAGTCCAAGAGAGGCTTCTGGGTATTAAACTCACTATTTGGGTAGATAAGAGAAGGAATGAATGCTTGTTGGCTCATTTCATGTAACCCCATCAAGTTATATAGTACGGTTATATCTAGTCCGCCTTTCTCTGCTTCAGTTTCTCCAGACTTGAGGAACTGCAACAATTTTTCACGTCTTATGAAGTGTTCAGCAATTCCAATACTGAACAGCACTGAGTCTGGATGAACATCTGTAATCAGCAGGGAAAAGAGATAATTCAACATACTGCAAGGAAATTACATTTCATTATAACATATGCGATAAGGATATAACCGCATTAATCTGATATGCCATTATTGCCAAGTTAAGTTGTTCTAATTTATTTTAGGATGCATGCGATCATCATTTATAGAAAGTTATGCTGGAAATGGAGAAGAGTAAATCTAATTTATTGTAGCATCACTCAGCAGACCATCTAAATCTAATTTTATCTGTAACCACAATAGAGCAAGATAGACAAAATTTAAATAAATTCTTTGGGAAAACGGCAATGAAATCAATATAATTTGGTTATGGCTATAACTCATAGATTTTCAAACAATAGCTGCATACAACAATGAACTATTGAGGAGCATACTTTGCATGTCAGTGAGTACAGGCCTTTCGGTCTTGGCAAACCAGTTGGCCTCTGGCAATCCACTGGCGAGTTTCCATGGCTCCTCACATTGCTGCGGCATCAATTTCAAAGATCCCAGTTTTGTGATTTCCTGCTTTGCTCCATAACTCGGCAGAAGGGGTTGAAAATCCTGCTTTAATCAAAGCAAAATATATAATCTTTTCAGCAACAGCTTTAAAAGAAAAAGGAAATATATCGGCTAGAACTTCAATTCCATTCAGAACAATAAATCAAAACAAGAAAAACTGAAGCCCCAGAGAGAGCTAAACATGCAAGACAAACTCAAGGAACCGAATTTGATTAATACGAAAGTAACCCAAATAACAATCAGACATGAAAATTAAACCCAAATGAATCAAATTCGAATGCAAATACAAAAATCTCATCTGCAACCCAAATACCAAACCAATGAAAACCAATAAGCTAAAGCTTCAAAACCTTTACCTTGATAATACCCATGCCCTGCTCTTGCTGTAAAACAAGGCCGTGAGGGTAGCCATGAGAAGCCATCAAACAAAGATTATCTGCCATGGCCGAGAGAAACCCAGTTTCAGAAACCAATTCCTCTCCTTTTTGGTGCGTCGTGCCTCTTCTTCACACCACCATAAACTGATCCATCCCTGGACCTCAAAATCCAAGATTTTTCACAATTTGGCCTTATTCATTTTGAGCTGCAGCCACACATAATAAAAATCGAAAATAACAAAGTCGGATTTAGTGTCATCCAGTTGTTTTATCGACAAATTTCTGATCTGAGAGGATTTCTCACGTCAGACAAAAAGTGTCTGTTTTCTTCCACCTTGGACTCTCCTGAACATTGGGTTTTCTGCCCGTGTAGCTTTGTACACCATACATAATACTTCTTAGTTTCTGGTTGTGGCATCTTGGCCGTCGAGTTTGCATACCATTGAGATTGTGGGCCCTTGTTGATCTACGTTTGTATTGTTTGATTTGGCTAGGGTGTGATGAGTCCGTACTGAAACAGAATTGAGGGTAAAAAATCTTTGCATGGAAATCGACCCCACAATGGAAACCTCTAGATTTATTTGGGGGTTTTGATTGTCACATACCAAAAATGAAAAAAATAAAATGCCACAGTTGTTATCGGAAAAATAAATAAATATTCATCTTCAAGCTTGCATAGTTCGAAATTTACTTTAAATTCATTCTCATTTTGAGGGTGCTTTAATTATTGTGAAATGCGTTGGTTACAATTTTCAGTTTTATTCAACGAATCGTGTTTATTGCACATTTTATTTTAGGTGATTAAATAATTTTCATGAATGACCCGACTTAAAATAAAAATAGCTTGCAAAAGACCTACTAGTGTAGTTATTTGAAATAATTGCTTCTTTAAACAAGATAATAGGTTCGAATCCTAATATCTGTTTCAATTGTTGAATTGAATTATGAAAATAGTCTTTTTTTTTAAAAGGTGTACATTATCTTTTTAAAATAAGAAAAACACATTATCCTGGTGCCAAACTTCATGCTTCATTTGGCACACCAAGATGATAAAAAAATTTGTTCATACTAGTCGTGTTTGCTGCCTTTAAAGCAAGGCAATCCCTTGTTCGATTCTCTTTATTTTAATCATGAGAGCTGGCTGGCTGGCTGGTTCTTTATTTTCTTCTTAGTTTTTGTGGGTCTCCCACCTATGCTGGAAAAGTATATAGAATAAAAATAAAAATAAAAATTCTTTTAAAATTAGAGAAATAAATACGAGCACCAAACAGAGCCAAGCTACCATAAAACCTAAATATCATTTTGGAAGTCAAAATGCTTATAACTGAGAGATTGAATGGGCTGCAACAACCTCTGTCACATGCAGGTATTTTATTACATTTATAAATGCGCTATCTACTTGTTCTTCCTTCTTTGGTCAATAGTCGTATCAAAATTAATGTCATGTACTGAATAATTCATATATTTCACAAGTAATGTTCAAAAGGAGGATAATACAAAATATATAGAAATATCCATTGTTTTAGAAGTTTTCTTTGAAAGGATGTCACGATGAATCACCTGATTATGTGGATTGATTTTGGTAATTGATACGTTTGAAACCTCACATGCATCAACGACAAAAATCATAATGTGCAAGCCAGCGTGCAACTGATCTTAATATTGTTTTTTTTATATATATTTTTTTAAATTGTAATTTATATTTTCTTTTATTTGGAAGATGATAATAGGAAATCCATGAGGTTCACCATTTGTTGACACCTGGCATTGTGGCATTTGATCTTCACAAGTAAGTAGTGTGGTCGTCCGTGTAGACTAGTTATCCCCATCCCGCACAACTTGAGCAACAAAGCCAACGGCTATTAAATCCTATGTTCTGTAGACTTTTCCCCTTAAGAGGAAATTACAGGTTTTTATATGCATAAATAAAAACAAAATATAAAGGTAAAATAAGTTTTGCGACTTCTCCCAATTTTTTTTGTTTATTTAAAATAATTAGAAAAGAAAATATATGACAACTACTATCTTTAATACAAAAACACTTAGGGAGTCTAACCCAAGAAAAAACCATCCACTAGTTGTTTTTTAAAAAAAAATTAGTTGTTATTGTGTTATTATTATACGACATGATGCATTCTAAAATAATTTATTTTTTAATATAAGTGATAGTTTAAACTGTAAGGGTTGAAAGTTTCTCACACACACTATCAAGGTGCTATGAGGGTGAGAATATGAGACTATTAGTTTGCAAGTCAATGTTATTTTCCATTATGTCAGACCTTATTGACGATATTTTCTAAAGTATTGAACTTATAATTAATTTTTTTTCTAGATCATAAAGTTATCATTAGTTTATATGTGAAAAGCTCTATTTGAAATTTGAAAAAAAAAAAATATAACTATTTTAATTTTATTTTAATGTATTTCATTCCCAAATCAGGCAACAAATTTTAACATGGGTTTATCTTATGTATCTATCTCACTCCCAATTAATATGGATACTAAATATGGAACATTTCTAAATAGAGAAGTAATCTGCGCGAGGATTAAACTGCGTATCCGAATGACTAGAATGGCCTTGTGTCTCTATAGAGGCGGATGCATACGCGGGCCAATGGGAGAGCGAGTTGGTCCAGTTTTAAAGGTCGGCAAGTGCGCTTCTGCTTCATCACCAATAATTTCACTGTCGGGAAAAAACAACTATAAAACCACAATCACAAGTCGTCGTGTTACCATTTCTTTCTCTCTCTCTCTCTCTCCTCTTCTTTCTCTGATTGTGAGAACACAAAGCTCCGGAAACTCACCTTCGAGAACAACATAACTTTCCCGAAGGAAACCCTAGATTCTCTCACCATACAGTCACTATCCGGAGAAAATATTCAGGAAAAGAAGAATCTTGTATCGCAAGTCCAAGGTTCTTCATTTCGCATTCAATTTTAGCCAAATTCCACATTTCCGATTAAACCCTAGATCCCAAATTCAATCCCAGAAAAATTAAAGCCCCAAGTAATTCAATTTTGTCGCCGGGTATGGGTAAGGTTTTCAGAGAAACCTCCAGGCCCTCGTCTTCTTCATCTTGCCCGGCCTCTACGTCGCCCCCGACAACCACATCGACGTCGATCACCGAGACTGTCAACGGGACCCACCATTTCAAGATCACGGGTTATTCTTTGTCCAAAGGGATTGGGATTGGGAAGTACATAGCGTCCGATACGTTTAATGTGGGCGGGTATTCGTGGGCCATCTATTTTTACCCAGACGGCAAGAGCGTCGAGGACAATGCCGCGTACGTCTCGCTCTTCATCGCGCTCGCGAGCGAAGGAACTGATGTGAGAGCTCTCTTCGAATTGACCCTTTTGGATCAGAGTGGGAATGAGAGGCACAAAGTGCATAGCCATTTCGGGAGGACCTTGGATAGCGGTCCCTACACGCTCAAGTATCGCGGTAGCATGTGGTGGGTTGGCGAATTTCCAGTTCTTGATTTTGTCTTTGTGGGAATCTTGGTTTTCTTGCCTTCTGTTTTTATGAAAGTTTATGAGTTTGTAAAAGTTGGTAACTTGGGTTTTCCATTTTCAAAAAGAAGCATGCTTTTATTTTTTGATCTTTTTTGTTTAGATGCAATGTTTACACATAACAGATCCAGAAGAAGGGTATTAAAGTTAGGTTTAAAAAATGTTGAAAATCTGTTAATATAATTAGGAAATGTGAAGCAATCAGTGGGTTCGGGATTGAAAATTTTCTGCAATTTGGAAAGGTTTTAATTGCTTGTTGTTTTTGGCTTTTTCACTAATCTTGCAACCTGCAAACCTTAAATCTCTATGCTGAACCTGATTCTAACTTGTGTATGATATTTATATAATGTAACGGCTTTTCTATGTGGGTACAAGTAGGAAAGTAAAAGGCAATATGTAACATCGGGCAGTGAGAGAATAAATTCATTGTTGATCTTGTTAACCTGTCAATGTTCCATTTGATGTTTTAAAAGTGTCTGCCAGGGAGTTTAGTTGATTACTTCTTTTGATGCATGCCTTGGAGTGATTATATAGAAATTTCATGTCATTTGAATATGACAAGGTATCGATATTTTCTACGCAGTCCAATATTCTCCATCATGTTGTGTGATTTTCTTGGGGTCTAGCTTGGTTTCAGCCTTGTATCCTGTACATATCCATTGTTGTCACTAGTTTGCATATAGGAAGGGTTTAATGGATTCTTGGGATGCTGCAGGGGTTACAAGCGTTTTTTCAAAAGAACTTCTCTGGAGACATCAGACTACCTTAAAGATGACTGCTTGTCAGTGAACTGTATGGTTGGTGTTGTGAAGTCACACACGGAGGGGCCAAAAATATACTCCATACCAGTACCACCATCCAGCATGGGCCATCAGTTTGGGCGGCTACTGGAAAGTGGAAAGGGAACTGATGTAAATTTTGAAATTGACGGCGAAATTTTTGCTGCTCACAAGTTGGTACTAGCAGCTCGATCACCTGTATTCCGGGCCCAACTATTTGGTCCTATGAAGGATCAGAACACTCGGTGCATAAAAGTTGAGGACATAGAGGCTCCTGTCTTTAAGGTTTGATGCATTTCTTCTTTTTCTTTGGTTGATTATGTTATACATTTGTTTAACAAATGCTGATCAATCTTTGTACTTTAGATAGTAAATTGGTTACCATATTTATTTGCAATTGTGTCAGTTTGTCAGACATGTTGCATAGACATTGTCATCCAGGAGTATGATCTCATGCTTTTTGTGCTTTAGCTGCAAATCCTGCCAGATGTTAGTGATCAAATATGCATTCTAGGATGATTTTTTTTTTGCTTTGTTGCTTGTGCAGTGGTTGTAAGTGGTAAAACATGGCCTAGTGTGAAGTAATAAGTTTCAGTTTTCTTGGAGAACTCCCAATTTGGGTTGTATTATTATTCCTTCTGCATAGTGCTTATTCTCTTTCATTATAAATGTAAGCTAGGTTGGCTATGCGGTTTCTGCTCTAATTCTTTTGTTTCTTGTGCTATCATGTGAAACTGTAGAATTAGTTAATTATAACCATCCACCTGGGAATTGTTTCCATGGATATTATTGGCTTTGTATCTCACTATTCAACTGTTTTTCCACTCATTCATTTTGTCCTTGTGCAGGCTTTACTTCATTTCATATACTGGGACTCTCTGCCCGACATAGAAGCGCTTACTGGAATTAACTCCAATGGGTCTTTGACTTTGATGGCGCAGCATCTGCTTGCAGCAGCGGATCGGTATGGCTTAGATAGACTCCGGTTGTTATGTGAGGCAAATCTCTGCAAAGATGTTGCGATAAACACTGTGGCAACGACATTAGCATTGGCAGAACAACATCACTGCTTCCAGCTGAAAACTGTGTGTCTCAGATTCGTTGCAACACCTGGAAATCTATCAGGTGACTCTTTTCTCTATCCAGCTTTGTTTTACAATGTTGTGTAATTTGAAAAAGAAAACTGTCATCATCTAGGCCCCAAATGAGATTGTTGATGATGATTATGCACGATGATTTGGTTATATGTGGATGACTCTAAAAACTGTGGTAGAATTGTAATCAAGATTGGAGAAATTAATGACTACAATGATCTATGTATTGACTTGTCTTTCTTATTCCGTTGAAGTTTTTAATTTGTATTTGGTTGTAATATGTGTCCTTTTTTCCATTGAAGGTTATATGAATTAATATGTCTCATGTTAGTCCAGATGTTTAGTTTAAACTATAAGCCTCAAGGTCATAAAACTAAGGATCCGTGTTTCATAACCTGTCATGTTAGGCTTTACCTATCTTGAGAGTACTACTTCCTCTTGGCCCTTTGGAAGGTCATTTGGTACTTGATTATACTTCTGTCATCGGCCATTTTACTTATGGATACATAAGCCTTTGAAAAGGGTTGTCAAAATTGGCTGAGATAGCAAGAAAACAACCCACTCTGTATAGTGATGTGTGGTTTACAATTGAAAACAACTAGGGTATTTTGGATATTGTTTTTTACTTGGAAAATCTTCTAGACTTGGTGTAATTACTGGCCGCATGAATTCTCATCTTCTATTCTTCTATGTTATGTACAGTATCTCTTGTTAATTTTTTTTTCTAGGCCTTTTTGTTTTGCTTCTTCTGATGCATTGGTCTTTGTTTGATTTGTGATTCCTGAATATAAATAAATGCGAATGTTATGTAAGTAATTCTTAATTATTTTCTTTTTGTTTTGCAGGTGTGATGCAAACAGATGGTTACAAACACTTGAAGGAAAGCTGCCCGTCTGTTCTGACTGAACTCTTGGAATATGTAGCTAGAGTTAGTGAACATTCTGTATCTCTATGCAGGCATGGGAATGAAGCTATTCTCGATGGTAGTGACATCAATGGCAGGCGGGTGAAGCAAAGGCTATAGTGAACTGAGCTTTTTAAACATCTTCCATGTAGAAAAACAAAATGGAAAGAAAGAGAGAAAAGTGAGGAGAGAGATTATTTCTAGGTTTAGAAATAACTACTAGTTTTTTAGGCTTGTTATTCGAAAGGATGTTGATGTCTCTGTTGGCTTGTAATTGAAAGTTGTAGTACTTACTGTTTTGATTGAGAAAAAGAAAAATTCAATTCCCTGGTTTGTGCCTCTCTTTCTCCGTGTTGAAGTTGTAAAACGTACTGTTTTCTTGATATAGAGCAAAATTCAATCCCCTTTTTCTTTTCTCTCCTTTTTCCTGCGGTGGCAGTTTATTTCTAACCAATAAACAAAGACCACAAGCGTATTTGTAAAATGTACTAAATTGACAGTCAGCACAACTCTGTTTTGATGTCTTGAAAGCTGGTGCAATTGAGCAGACAGTTGTCCTATAACCCTTTTTTGCTGCAGATTTCTGTTTTTCGCTGCAGATTACCAATGCTAAACAACTTGTACCTCACGTATCCCTAATTTCCAACCCCTCCCTCACACCCATCTACTTACCTCTGCAGTTAATATAGAAGTCAACAGATGCACACAAGCCCTGGTAAAAAGTCCAAATCCGAAAAATAGAACTGAATAAATTACAAAATTAGTTGGCCTTTGGCTTCACAAACACAGCTTAGTGAAACCTGTTTCGATTTTTTATTTATTTTTGCCATTGAAAAGAAAATGTCAATAGTCTAATAAATGGAAATGAATCACAAAATTTCATTGATAAATTTTGGTGCGTCAAAATGAATGCTGGCCACTTGTTGAAGTAAATCTAATACAAAGAAGATATTTGCAGCAGCACAGAACTTATTAATAACAAGAACTTCAATAATCTTCCAATTGTTAAAGTGGAAGCTGAAGAAAGATTGTGGGCACCAATAGTTTCAATTCCCCCTGACTTCTCATCTCTCACTTTGATGCTTGAAGAGCAGTTGTAATCTATCCACCCAATTTCCTGATTCTCAAGATCATAAATGACTAACTTATTTGAAAGCACCAAATCTCCCAGAAGGGTCATGGAATCTCCACTTCCGGATTTCATCCCACTGCTCTGCCAACCAGAGCACCAAATATCATCCTTCAACTGGAACAAATAGTCATGCGGATACACCGTCATTGCAGCCGAATTCTTGAAATGGAACTTCACCACTGGAAATCCATCATCGACACTCTTGGAATACTGGAAACATTTGAACTGCTCATCAACTGTATGTAATTTCAAGTCAGGCTGACTTGCAAAGATCTTGCTCATGACTGGTTGATAAACCTCCTCTGGAAGATAAGCCAAGGTTGTACCACTGTCAATTATTGTCCCTTCCTTGTCTCCAGTGTCAAATACATCTGTGGGAAGTTGTACCACATCGCCACCCACCTCAATTGCCTCCATCGCAACATTGTAATGTGCCTGCCTTGGCACCAATGGAGTTGTATTCTTCACTTTTGGCTGCACCACTTCCCCAATGGCAAAAATCCCACCTCCATTTACATTGTCCAGGCAATGTGCAAATTGTTTTCTGACCTTTCCAGATGCAGCCAGCTGTGAAATCACAGATGAATTTGCCTGCCCAAAACCAAGTATCCCATCAAGTGCTTCAGAAGACTTACCTAGCTGCCCAGATTGTTTAGCTCCACAACCAAATACCATACTTCCATTTGTTCTTTCATCAAATTCAATATTGTCCTTCACAAAGTAACCAGCTGTTGCGCTTCCATCTCCATAAGTCACATCATATTCGCAGAGCAAGGTTGGCCTGCAACCAGGGAGCTGACCACTGTATTTGGATGTGCAAAATTCTTGATCACAAGTAACAAGTTGTGACGTTGAAGAGCTCTTTGGATCATACAATGTGAGCTTCACACCAATATCACTTTTCTTGGGACAGTTTGTGCAGTCAATACAATTGACCCATAAAATGTCACTTCCTGTATCGACCTGGACAAAATAGTCCGTTGAAGGTGCGCCAATCCCAAGTTTGGCAAAGTAGAGGCCAGTGTCAGTAGGATGGCCATTGCCGCCTATTTCCAGATCCACAGCAGAAGTAGAGCCTGAGCCTGCAGAGGCTAGAATTCTACCATGGCGGCGAGCATCATGGGATTTCAATGCGCTCAAAGACCGCTGGCCCTTGAACTTATGGTGCACAGGGAACACAAAGTCACCTGACGCATCCAGAACCAATGTGAAAAGAACCAGTATACCACCCAATACAGCCCCTCTTGTCGTTTTCCCAAGATCCATTGAAATTGCCCGACAAAGCAGGAGCCTTTAAGGCTACTTTTACAAAATTGATTGAGGTTGAAAACAACCCAAAGATTCAATTTTGATAGGCGAGAAAACTGAAGCTACAAGATCTGATTGGACCCAATAGCAAAATAAGCTAATTTGGGACAAATCCCAGATTGAAAAAATCCCAGAAGCTTAGAGATGTGGGTTTTGTTGAAAATTCATTGTCGAGTTGGGTGGAGAAAGAACAAGGAGGTCGGTGAAGGAGGAGGGAAAGGCATGTGTGAAGAGAGAGGAGAGGGAAAGCCAGATAAAATAGAAGAAAAAAGCGCAAAGCAAGACGGCAAGAGAGAGAGAGAGACAGACAGACGAGAGAAGACTCGGACGAGAGAGTTGCGCGTTGTGAACGTCAAAGATTAACACTAATTGTCCATTAGTTAGTTCATCTCAACTTTAATTAAAAGTACCAGTCAACATGCCAAACCAACAAAATTAAATTAAAAAGAGAGATAATAACAAAGTCAAGATAATAATCATCTATCCAAAAAACACCACAAAATTACAACAATTTATTTTCTGAATGTTTGGAAACGACGTTCAACGTTGAAATTGCCAATTGGGTTTTTCGTGCCAATTACGCAGTTGCGTCTTCTTTGCATTTTTGTTATATTCTTTTTGGCCGGCCACATTCTTTTCTAGTGAAAGAAAGACTTGGTAAAAGAGAACCAACTTTCCTCTTGAAATACTGTCTTTTGAGTTCGTGAAAAACGAGGACTAAGTTTGATGGTAGCTATATGTCCTTTGTGTTTCGAGAACTTGGCTGACTTGGATAGGTGTAATAAAAGTTTTCTTTGTTTTTGGCTTAGGTTAATACTTATTCAAATCAAAAAAACAAAATCTCGAAAATCAACGGTGGAGATGAACTTTATCACAATTTTTATGCAAATAACACTAGGGTTTTCTATTATCCTTCAACAGTATTTTAGAAAAGCCAAATAGCTTCACAAGCCTGCCCAAAGGAAGCAAGTTTAGCTCTTACATAAGTCTAATTCAACAATAACAGTAGGCTATTATCATTCCTACTTTTCCTGCTCATCATCGTTATTGGTAACTGATTAACTGATATAATCTGATGGTGAGCTTTTCATCCGCCATGATTATCTTTACTTGACATGCTGAGTAAACCAGGCCAACAAATCTTGGTGGGCTTCTCCAGCATGCTTGACAGCAGCCTCATCCTCTTCCTTGTACCTGACAGTCCATCCATGTGGAACACCAGGAAATATTTTCACATAGCCATTAACCTGCATGAAAACTACATCAATTAGTTTCTGAAAGTCATGTTGGCATCTGGGAAATTCATCACTTTGTAATCACGGCATCATCTTACGACAATGTATCATACAAAGACTTCCATTTAGGTTTCAGTGATGTTTCTAATGAATTTCACTTTCAAGGAATCGTTTGTGGGGTGGGAGCATGAACACCCCGTTTGATAACCATTTCAATTTTAGTTTTTAGTTTTAATTTTTTGTGCTAGAGTATAGAACAAAATGGGAGTGAGGATGAGATTGGAAGAGAGGATGAGAAGGGAGGATGGGAGGGAGGAGTAACAAAAGTGAAAACAATTTCAAATAGATTTCAGTTTTTAGTTTTTAGTTTCACTTTTTTTAATCCTCCCTCCCATCCTCCCTTCTCATCTTCCCTCTCAATTCCATCTTCACTCTCATTCTCACTTCCATTCTCCCTCTTTTTCCTATATACTCTAGCACAAAAAATGAAAACTAAAAACTAAAATTGAAATGGTTATCAAATGGGCCCTAACTTTCTGAAACTGGAAGACCATGACAATTTATGATACAAAGACTTTCATTTAGGTGTTTTATTAATGAATTTCACTTCGAATATATTAACTTTCTGAAGTTGGGAGATGCTTACCTCAGGCTTAGTGGATAAAACCTCCTCATACTTTTTCAGGAGTTCAGGTGGAGAGATCTTGTCAAATTCAGCACCCAATATGGCTATTGGAGCCTTAATCTCTGAAACAAAAGATGAAGAAGAAAAAAAACAGTAAAAGGTGTATTAGTAACTTCAAACACCAGAAGACGCCAACAAGAGTGCAGTAGTGCAGCCCAAGACACAAGAAGCAGAGTCTTCCTTTGGCCATATTTATCATACACAGCAGGTTTAATTCTGCAGTGAAAATACATACCTTTAATATCATCAACTGTGACAAGGGAAGGGTGTAGCAACACTGCGGCTTGAATGTAATCAGACTTTGCTAGCTCCACAACCACCTTGGCTGAATAACAACCAAGAGTTGTTGGTTAATTTAACAGTAATTGCACAACTAGTGAAACCTAAAAAACAAATTTCTACAGTTATATGATTCTACTCTAAAAGTGTGAGTAGGAGTCTTACCACCCCAACAGAACCCTGCTGCTCCTATCTTCGATACCCCTTTGTTCCTTAGAGCAGCAATTATAGGTTTAGCATCTTCAAATCCTTTGCCCTTAAAGAAAGAGGTGGGGGAAGAAAATAGCAACACTTTTAGCACATGATTAAACTTGAGTCATGATTACACATTCAGCAAGTTTACACTTTAAAGATAAGGGAAATAAAAAAGATTCAGAAACAAACTGTTCCATGAGACTGTATCCAAACTGATACAGGCCTCTCAGCATTGTCCGGTACGTAGGGATCTCCATAAAAGAAGTCTGGAACCACAACATGGAATCCAGCAGCACTAGCTATTTTGTCGGCAAGCTTCCTTTACAGAAACAGCAGTGAGTTCAAGAAAAATGAAAACATGTAATGAAAGGATGGGAAATAAATGTCAAAGCAAAGAGTAGTCCAGTTGTTAAAGAAGATTAACTCTTTTGTTAACGAAGCAAAAAATTCACTTATCATGAGGTTTCAGAAATGGCGTAGACAAATATACGTTTCACGGACTGAGTGATAAAGGGCTTGGAAGTGCAGCATCAAATATAAAGTTTTTACAAATTTAGCAGAGAATTGTCATTTCATTTGGTGAGATGGTTTTAACAACTGTAAACCCTCCAAGGTCCATAAAATAAAACTTCTCTTATAAATGGCTGCCCCTAAAACAACCCATTTCGAAATTTTTATTTTTATCTTTATGCAGACGTAAATGATCATGACCAGAGTAGGCAACAAAGAGTGTCCATCAGAATTCAGTAGCTAGATAAGCTGCAGCTAATATTTTTCAAAAAGGATGGGGATTGGGAGAAATCATGTTAGGCTTTTCATGTAATGAAAACATGTAATAAAAGGATGGGAAATAAATGTCAAAGCAAAGAGTAGTCCAGTTGTTAAAGCAGATTAACTCTTGTTAACGAAGCAACAAATTCACTTATCATGAGGTTTCAGAAATGGCGTAGACAAATATACGTTTCACAGACTGAGTGATAAAGGACTTGGAAGTGCAGCTTCAAATATAAAGTTTTTACACATTTAGCGGAGAATTGTCATTTCATTTGGTGAGTGGGTTTTAACAACTGTAAACCCCCCAGGGTCCATAAAATAAAACTTCTCTTATAAATGGCTGCCCCAAAAACAACCCATTCCGAAATTTTTATTTTTATCTTTATGCCGACGTAAATGATCATGACCAGAGTAGGCAACAAAGAGTATCCATCAGAATTCAGTAGCTAGATAAGCTGCGGCTAATATTTTTCAAAAAGGAAGGGGATTGGGAGAAATCATGTTAGGCTTTTCATGTAAGGTGCTAAGATATCCATCATGTACCATTAACAAACGAGGATGCAGAGTTGAGAAAGTAGGCATACCTTAGGTTTGGTGCTTCAAATCCTTCAAAACAAATAAATATACTGTCAAAACTTAAAATTTCAACTCACCAAGCGGAATTGAAAAAGCTCTAAACATGTACAAAAACTTACTAAAAAGAAAGTATTTGGACCAACAGGAAGAAATAACCATGTAACTGATCAACTTAGAATTTAAGCATTAATATTATACATGTACAAAAAGAACACAAAGGAAAAACAATCCATTTTTGAGAACCTAAGCATGGAAACCATAATTTAACTACCACCCAGATCACAAAAGCAGATGAGATGTGAGACAAAAAAACCCAAATTGGTATGTGGTAAACAATAGCAGCAAAAAAGAAAGAAACTTCATCAAAATTACAAAGAAAGAAAGAAAATTGGTGAAAAGGGTAATTACCATATACATCAGAAATGAGAAGAATGGCCTGCCTGGAATCAGAAGGGCCAGTAACGTAGGCTTTTAAGCCTCCAATTTCAGTCACTGAACCAGCTCCGGAGCTTGAGCTAAGGGTTGGTGGGTTTTCACAGCACTGAGGCCCCGACATAGCTTTACTCAGAGAAGCAGAGATTCAGAGCCACACACACAAAATCAATAAGTGAGAGAGCTCCACTGATATATTAGGATAGCTAGCAGTACTTGCCGTGGAGAACAATTTGCTTACTATCTGAAATGTTACACGTATCGAAACATTATTGAACAAGTTTTCTCTGACTTTTTCTTTTTTCCCTCATCATTGATGAACTCATGATTGATGAAGACAGGTTCAAGAAGAGCCACAGGCACAGTATTTTTCTTTCTTTTTGGGTTCACAAAGAGCCACAGGCCCAATATTTTTCATTTTTTGTGGGTTAATAAAGAACACAGGCCCAGTTTTTTTATTTTCTTTTAGGTTCACAAAGAGCCACAGGCCCGGTGCTTTTCTTTTTGGTAATTTCAGTCCATATTTAGCCCAATCCTCTTGTCTTGATTAGCTCACGCATGGGAGGGAGGAGTGTGACTTTGCTATTGCATGCTTGCTAATTGCGGAAATTCTCAAATGCGGGATAAATGTTGTGGGATGTGAGTAGTCATTCAACAATATGTAATTGATTGGTTTATGTAACAAGATAATACATTCACATAACTAAATCAACAGTTAGCGGAAGTCACAAACTGCTTAGAAAATGAAAATTTGTAATTCTTAATTATTTACCATGATTACATACCAACTTCACCGTACTTAATAATTAGACCTAATCTACCCAAAATGAATAGTAAGTTTGGACACGTACCCGCATAATCACATGAAATGAGAGAGAAAGCAATTTGTAAAATATTTGCATCGAAATGTTGTTTCATCCTCACGATATATTAAATTAAAATCATGTCTAAATATGCGATCATGATTCCAATTTAGCAATATAACATATGTGACAAAGTATCATTATTGTACCGGTACATACACTTTTTAATCTCCAAAAACAAATTCAGAGTCGAACAGATGCAATTGGTTCTTGAAAACAGAAGAAATAATAACACACGCAAACACCTTACATTATGGTGCAAGCACTAGTGCTAGTGTTATCGTCGCTGAAAAAATGGAGCATTGAGTTGCCGACCGGCGGTTCCTTTGTTCGATGATAATAAGGATAAGGATACATTTGCAATGGCGGTGGCGGTCGTGGCAGCGGTGCCATGCTCGAGTGGTGACCATTACCACCATATGCATGTGGCGGCGGTCGTGGCAGCGGTGCCATGCTCGAGTGTTGACCATAACCACCATATGCATGTGGCGGCATTGGCGGCCGTGGCGGCAGTGGAAATGCAGGCGGTGGACCTGGCGGTGGCCTCCAGTACATCCCTCGGGCCCAATTGTTTTGTGGCCCAAGCGGTTTTGGCTTGGGAAAATTGCCCTTGCCATGGGGTGGCTTCTTAATTTTATGTCCACTATGACCATGATGATCTCCATCAATCTGATTATCAGAATCAGAATCTGAATTTGAATGATCATGATTATGATCATTGTGATGATCGATGATCTTTTTCGTGTCCTTGGCTTTGGGGTGGTGATGATGATTTTGAGTGTTCTTCAATCGTTGTTCTCGTTTTTTCTTTTGGGCAGCACGAGGGTCCTTCTTGTAGGACACAAGCTCTGTCCTAATCTTAAGCTTTGCAATTGTCACTAAAATGGTGGCTGGATCTGCCTCACCAGAAACTGCTACCATCCCTTTTTCATAATCTATGGTGATGGAATTTACTCCTATGTATATACAAATAGAACGTACCCAAAAATCAATTGAAAATTGAAAAATTAATAATCAAACCAATACCAATTTTTATTTTATTTGTTTCTATATATAGTTGGTATATATGTCACAAAAATGCAAGGCACAAAAATTGAAACAGAAGAGTTAGTTTTCGTACCGTTTAGTTTCTGCAATTTCTTCTTTATTTTGGTAGCACATCCCTTGCAACATGTAATTACCTTTTTTTTTTTTATGAACTTGGGGGGCCATAGCTTGGTGAAGTGGGGGCGCCATAGCCGAAAACCCCCCAAACAACATGTACTCACTTTCAAAATGCAAGTCTGCAAGAAAGAAGATATTAATTTTGTTATATTAATCGTAAAATGAAAGAGAAGGTAGCCGTAGAGTAGAGAGACATACGGGACCAACAGCAGGGTGGTTCTCCATTGCAAGTGCAGTCTCTTTGATGAGAGCTTGAGATTTTGTACGTCTCCCTCACGAGCACAACAAGTCCAAAGCAAAGAACCCTAAAGCTATAAAGACTAGTGCTGATTAGTCGGCAAAAACTTGGACTTGGATTTGTAAAGAAAATTGATTTGGGAGAAGATATAGTGGTGATATTTATAGGTTACTTGATTAGAAGTTAAGTCAAGTATTGATTGGGAGGATCTCCATGAATTGAAAATCTTGTACCATTTTTGGTATTTTTTTACTCTAAAAAAAATAAAAAATAAAAAATGGGTTGCTTTTCGCGGTATTTGTATGTACTTGTTAGGAGGAATGTGAAAGTAATTTCCTTAAAAACTTAAAATGGGTGTTTGAGAATTAACTGGAAATTAGGAAATCCAATTGTATATGCCGATCTTCTGATTTCATAATGCGCATGTAATTAAAGAAAGACAACCAAATGTGGAAAAAAGTAATTACTTGATCGAAATCTTTCAAGATATTAACTAGTTTAGGTGAACTCTGTCCGAATCTTGAATTGAATATACTCAAGATTCTCGCCTTTCTAAAATAACAAAGAGTACTTATAGATACTAGTTAGTTAGTAACAACAAATTGTATTTCAAAGAAGACTAGACCGTGAGGATTACGCCAAAAGCGTTGCTGTTCTCTTATATGTTGTCAATATTGTGTTTTGTGACTGTGACTGTGAGAGCAGTGAGAGGATCAAATATCACCATATGAACTTTTATGTTCGATGTAGGAGTCATTTAGCAGTATTGTTGAGTTGAGACCGAGATCATCGTAGTTTTCCCTCACTGCCAGAGCAGTACACTTTGCGTTTGACATGTCTCACAATATTCCCTAGCTTGCTATCTAATATTATAGACTGCTGACTATTATGTTAGTTAGTCGTAGAAAGTAACTAATGTTGGAGAAGATTGTGATTCTGATGTATAATAGTCAGTCCTTGATCAAAGAAACTCTACCTTCTTGGTTCATCTCCATGCATGGTTTGGATCAGGAAGGCTGAGAGTCTGGAAAAGCATACCAATCATGCAACCCAAGGAGTCAAAGGTCACATTTTGGTAGTTCCACCAGGGCCTCCAAAACCTTAATTAGGACCGCCATTAATTGATGTGATTACACGTTTATGAATATTAAATTATGATCAAGTAAAATTCACTAATTTATTATTGTTTATTTTAAATTCAATTCAATTGTAGCATATGTGGGTTAAAACAGTTGACTAAAGCATTGTTCCTTCCCTTGCACCTAAGTTCCATCTCATTCCCATATATTAGAGTAATTTAAAAGAAATCATTCCGTTATCAAAAAAATCATTTCAATTCAATTCAACATGTGTGTATAGAAATTTGGATAGGTAAGGTTTCATCCACCTAGGTTTTGGTACTTGTGACACGGAGTGAGACATATGTGACTAAAAAGCTAAGGTTATATATATATAAATTCTCCTCAAAATGATAATCATCCAAAGAAGTCAAAAGTCGTCACACAAAGTTTCGAAAGCGGAAACCAGTCGCTGCAAAACCTGTTCAAAACAAAGATACTTTTCTATATTAGATCAAAGCATGTGGAAACTACTTGCAACATTAATATGTTAAAAATGTATAATGCAAATTATAATTAAATAAGAGCACCACAGTGTAGTCTTGTTAATTTCTTACCCCAGTTGGTTTCTTTTTGGGGCGACGACAGTCATCGTAGGCGGAAAGCAATACTGATCTCTTGTATTTTGTCAATATTGTGTTTGTGATTGTGAGTACATCTATATCACCAAAAACTTTTAGCTTCCAATCAAATCCAAATTTTGAGAAGCTGAAGACGAAATTTACTCCTACAACCCAAAAAATAGAAAATAAATACATATAAATATGAGTATTGAATAAAACAATATAAGTAGTAAGAAGAGTTTTGATGAATAATAAAAACTTGTGCACCTTTTATTTTGTGCAAAGTTTTCCTTATTTCGTCAACACAACCTGAACAATGTACCTTCAAAACACAAGTCTGCAAGAACATGTATAACTTAATTAAATTTAGGCGTAAAATGAAGGGGTGAGGCGTAGCAAGATACATACCACGGGACCATCAAAACGGTGGTTCTTCTCCTTCAATGGAAGAGCAATAAGACCCTTCGAGTATCAACATCAGTACTAATTAGTTAACTTCATGCATGCTCAAACAATCAAACAACACCAGAGCAATTAGGTTAATATTAATTAATATACCTCGTGATAATCAGGGAATAATTTTGTGTCATCTTGAAGGAATTTATCATTCTTGATCGGTCGACCTTGTTCTTGATGATCTGCAGGATCTGAATTCTTCTTGTTGTAGGACACAAGCTCTGGACGATGTGCCCTACAAATCATTGATATTATCTCTATGACTCTGGTTGGGTCTATAATATCACCAGAAACTGCTATCGTCTTTTCTCGTGCATTCATGGTGATGGCTTTTAATCCTACCCCAAGAAGTCAAAAACTGATTAAATATCAACGGAACCAATACTGTATATATAACGCTTGCGTATTAATTATGAAAGAGTTCATTTGTACCGTTCATTTCCTGCAACAACTTTTTCTTTATTTTTTCGCGATTTGATATAATCCAATATCCTGGAACCTTCACAACGCAAGTCTACAAGGAACATATATGGACACATAAATGCATGGTTATTGTATAAAATATCAAACACATTTATTCTCTCATTTAGAAGTCCGCACATTATTACCATGCGGATGCCATTGTAAATAGGGAGAAAACAGGGAAGTGTAGTAGAAAATACATGGCATCCACATAGCAATAACGTCCGGACGTCCGCATAGAAGAATTTCCGTATACGCCCAACAGCCCACTTGAGCAATTTGCCATTCTCCCATTGATTCCTATGAATATAGGAAACTTGTATTTCTCATTCACAAATCCTTCTTTGTTTATGCTGCTAACTCTCAGTTTGGTCCTACTTCTGGTTCATTTTGTTACTAAAAACGGAGGAGGAAACTCAGTACCAAATGCTTGGCAACATCTGCACATGAGAATTTCCGTATATAGGTATGTATGTAAGCTAGAGTTGTATAGTTTCTTACATATATACATGCATGCTGATCAAACGATCAAAGAACACCAAAGTCTTGGTAATTTCTTACTTACCTCAAATTGGAAGTTTTTATTTTTCTTGAATCCTTGTGCTGCAGCAACAGGTTTGGCCTTGGCCTTTCTGTGGGGCTCAATCTGTGCATACTTTTCTATTGTCTCTACCAGTGTGGCTGGATCTACATGATCACCAGAAACTTCTATCCTCCCATTATAATCCATTGTCACGCAATTTATTCCTACGTATATGCAAACCCAAAATTTTAAAAATCAAACCCGTACCCACATAATTTAAATCGACGCTTCTTTCATTAAAGTATATGTTATATATTCACATATTATTTTACCTAAAATAAAATCCAGTCGATATATACAATTACAAAAATAAAAATAAAAATAAAAAGTCATACCGTCAAGTTTCTCCAACTTTATCTTTATTCTGTGAAGGCGTTCCAGACAACACAAGTTAACGACCTTCACAGCATAAGAAATCTGCAACAAGGCATGAAGATATATTGGGTATATGCAAAGACATGGTTATTGGCTAAGTAGGTAAATCACAACTGACAACTAAATAAGGACATGGTTATTGGTTAATTTTACCTTTGAATACAAATTCTTCAAGTCCTCAGCAGGTTTTTCATTCTGAGCATTGTTGTTGAAGGCTTCATCACAAGGGTTCTTTTCTATTTTGTAGGACAAAATCTCTGCATACCTAAGTATTTTCTGAATGATTGTGACTGGATCTACATTATCGCCACAAACTGTTATCTTTGAAATACACCAACGTCCTATCCATATTTTATAAAGCCCCTCTGAGACGGAATTTACTCCTACATATACACATATTGGTATTCGGATGTTATATACACTTACTCAGTTGTAACTTGTACTTACTGCACGCATAATAAAGAGGTTTATTTATTAATTTTTACCGTCAATTTTCTCCAACTTCCTTTTTATGCTATAAAGCAGAAAATTGTCAGTTACGTTCACCTTCACAACATGATAAGTAATCTGCAACAACAAACATATTAATTCTAGAAAAAAGATCGATACGTAGCATTCAGTGTTATAATATAGTACATACAGTCATAATATAATGAAGAATTAATAATTAACAAGTAGCTTGATACATACGGGGTTGTCGTGATGAAGACTCTGGTTCTCCATTGATGAAATTGTAGAACCCTCCTCTGGGTAAGACATAAGATCGCCATAATAATCTATAAGGGCAAGAGCATTGTTGTTGGGGTTTGACATGTCTCACAATCCCTAGCCAGCTAGCTAATAGATGACTAGGGTTGTTGAAGAAAGTAAATAATGTGGGAGAAGATTGTGATTTGTGAGATATTTATACATAAGAAAATATATGCCAATATTACTTTTTTAATAATATTTTGAACCTTTTTTGGGTGTGTTATTAGATTTTCTAACCCTTTCTTTGCTGCACCAGGAAACCCCTGTGTCTTAGGAATCTTAAACCCTTTCCTTTCTTGCTGATTAAGAATAAACTGCATATATACATGGAAATGTTTTATTTTCCTTCCATTAATGAATTCTTCTCGTTTATTATAAATCTTACCGTTTTTGGTATTTTATTAGAATTTCTAAGGTTCGGTTTTCCTTCACCAGGGAAACCGCTAATTCTTAGGAATCTTAAATCCTTTCCCTTCTTGGTGTGCATGCTTAAGTTAAGAATAGACGGCAACTAATAAGGAAAGTGAACAGAAATCTCATATGCCAATTTTAGATTTGCTTACCATTAACTAATATTCTTCTTCTCGTTTAGGGTTTAGGGTTTTAATTTGGTGAAGTGAAGTAATTTGAAAGTGGACACAAAACCGATTTTGTCAGAGTTGAGAAATTATATGCCTCGAATCTACTCTCTTTTTTTTTTTTTGTCAGAGTTGAGAAATTTATGCCACTCTACGTGAGTGCAGAAAAGAAAATTGATAAATTATCCAATTTATACATAGAAAACTTATAAATCGAGTCAAATATGTAAGTTTTTTCCTAGACCCTCTAGGGATTGTGAGACATGTCAAACGTTAAAGGAAACCCTAAAATTTAATGTTTTGATTCATTTTCCTAAAATGTTTTTCCTTTCCCTAATTGGTGCTTCAGAATCAAAACATTGAAGGAAAATGAATTTTATATTGGTGAAAGAAAAAGGCTTTGTTTTGTTGGTGAGAAAATATTTAATTTTAGGAAATAAAATTCAGCTGAATTCATCAGCTACATACTTTAAGATTCTTGCCTTTTCAAAAACGAAACTTGTTGTTTGGAATTCATCAGCTAGCTCAATTTGAATCTTGAATCCCTATCTTCATCACTTAAGCAAAAGTTAAGTTGAAGTGGTGCATAGGATAGCTACGGTTTTCATCCACCTAAGTTTTCATACTTACATTGACTAAGACATGTGCATCCAACATATGTACCTAAGGTTTTTTTTGTTCTTCAAATGTAAACAAAAGAATTCAAAACAACAGTCAAACAAATAAAGAAATGAAAACAAAAGAATTCAAAGCATAATACCAAGTTTGTTTTTCACTTTTCACTTGCTCCAATAACGAAGGTTATTTAACGGCTACTTATATCAGACTAAACAAAAGAAATGAAAACAAGAGTCGAACAAATGGAGATCATAATACCAACTTTGTTTTTCACTTTTCACACGCTCCAGTAATAGTCAATTACAGGTTTCTAACAGCTACTTATATCAGAGAGAGAGGGAGGGAGGGAGGGGGGAGGAGAGAAGAACTCTTTCTGTGAGAGGGCAGGGAAAGTGTTCAAGTGTGGTGTGTGTGTGTGTAAAACAATGACTGACGTTTTGTTGTTGTTTGTGGTGTTGTTCCTTTTTTATCTTTTTGTTGCTAAGTGGTTTGTGGTTTCTCTCTATACAAAGAAGAGTAAATTGGAAAATAATGACCATCTCTCATCCATCCCCTCTCAAAGTCCTAAGTACAGTCGCAAATCCCTCACCATTGCAGTGAAGGAATTTAGAACTGCAGTGAAGGAATTTAGAAAATCCTGCACCTTTTCAGGTAAGGAATAGAACGAAGTGATATCATCTTCAATGTCCCTGAATTGTGCCCACCAGATTCTTCCACTCTCCCTGAATTGTGCCAAGTCTCCCTTATCCACGACGATATCCATGATGATAGCAGCTGCTGCCCCTAAAGCTGGAGATGAACAAATAAGCTGTACAGTGTTGCTCCACTGCACGTGATCAAAACAACAAAAATGTAAAATCATGTTATTATACTTCTTGATTTAATACATGAAACATAACTACTATTACTCAACTCACCCATGAGGATCCCACTACAGAAATCAGGAGAGACTCATGACTGTATGAAGCCACAAAGACGCCCAAAAACACCGGAAAGCCTATGATGAAGTTCACTCTATAACTATTAGGATTGCAGAACCTGATGAAGCTCATACCACCAGAAACTGCAAGCCCACACAATATATATATGCCAAAATTATGTCAGTCATGTAGAAGAAAAAGGAAATATTAAAAATGAATAACAAAGGGCTTAAGGCGGTTTTCGGGAAGGGGAAGATACTTTAGACTTGAGCTGAAAAAGAAGGGGAAGATACTAAGGAGGCTCAGGTTGTGGATAAGCAGCAACAAGAACATGGTGTTGTGGAACAGGGGAATAATTCCTAAGTACAGAGTAATAGGGTGAATGGAAGCAACAACAAGAGTTCTTTTGTGGGAAAGAAAAAGTCAAATATTAATGGAAGTCCAAGGAGAAAGCTGAAGAAACACAAGGAAGCAGAGGCTAATAACAACCAAGGCAATAGAAGAAAAAGGAAATATTAAAAATGAAGGCCAAGCATGACCAACAAAGGGCTTAAGGCGGTTTTTGGGATGAGAGGCCACGGTTACTATGGAAGGGGAAGATACTTTAGACTTGAACTGAAAAAGACCATGGTAACAATAACGAGCTGGGGTTGGAGAAGGAGGAGGAGGCTCAGGTTGTGGATAAGCAAGCAACAAGAACATGGTGTTGTGGAACAGGGGAATAATATGAAGTACAGAGTAATAGGGTGAATGGAAGCAACAACAAGAGTTCTTTTGTGGGAAAGAAAAAGTCAAATATTAACGGAAGTCCAAGGAGAAAGCTGAAGAAACATAAGGAAGCAGAGGCTAATAAGAACCAAGGCAATAGAAGAAAAAGGAAATATTAAAAATGGAGGCCAATCAAGATCAACAAAGGGCTTAAGGCGGTTTTTGGGATGAGAGGCCACGGTTACTATGGAAGGGGAAGATACTTTAGACTTGAACTGAAAAAGACCATGGTAACAATAACGAGCTGGGGTTGGAGAAGGAGGAGGAGGCTCAGGTTGTGGATAAGCAGCAACAAGAACATGGTGTTGTGGAACAGGGGAATAATACCTAAGTACAGAGTAATAGGGTGAATGGAAGCAACAACAAGAGTTCTTTTGTGGGAAAGAAAAAGTCAAATATTAATGGAAGTCCAAGGAGAAAGCTGAAGAAACATAAGGAAGCAGAGGCTAATAACAACCAAGGCAATAGCAATGATAAAGAAACACAAGGAAGAGGCAAACAAGAAGCAAGGCAATATCAATGCTAAAGAAACTTAAGGAAGCAGAGGCTAACATTCACATTGAAACAAATACATACCCACATATGGATAGAGGAGACAATACACTGCTCCCACAATTGGCAATGACAAAGAAGCAACAAATGCTGCAAACTTTCCTGTGAAGGATCAACTAAATTAGTGACTTTGTACAAACTTTAAAAGCTCTTGCCTTCTAACATATATAAGTTGAAACTTCATACCTAATATAGAGAAGCCAATCATAAATGCAGCGGCAATTTGTACGGCTCGCCTGCTTCCGTGCCTGGTCAATCCTAGTAGCCCGGCATTTTCACTAGAAAAACAGAATATTACATCACATATACATATATACATTCACATTGGCAACCATGATTAAAAAAAAGAACAGAATTAGTGAGTGCTACAAGGCCTACACCTAAATAAGATAACCACAAACTAGGCAACAATATCAAGGCTACAATAAAAATTAAATGATTACACTGATGCTGTAAAGCCAATCCCTGTGCCGAAAACTCCCGCTAATAAGGTGCCTATGCCCTGAAAGCATTACAAACTAAGTTAGTATTTTAGCAACTAAGTTAGTATTATGGCAATAGCGCTTCTATAAAGAAGCGGTTTGTTGTTTAGATGTTGTATATAAAAGCACTTTTATACTATATAGAAGTGCTTTTGATATTTTATCGAACATTTTGGCTACCAAAATAAAAAGTGCATTTTATCATAATATCAAATTATCATAAGACATTATTGTATGTATGATATCTTATACAATGTTTTTTAAGTCCAACTCTTTAGACAAATTGTATAATAGTCAAAAGCATAGGAAATAATTAAAGTGACCAAAGGAATTCAAAAACACAGTTCGAATTCAGATATATAAAATACAAATTCAGCCAAACAGAAAAGTTAAGAATCAAATTAGTCAAGCAAATTGTTGCTGTGCTTGTATAAAATTCAGTTGAATTATGCAGAAAATGCAGCCAAACAAAAATTGTAAAATGCAAAAAGAAAAAGAAGAAATACAGAGAGAAGCTCAGATTGAACATCTTCATCACACAACCAAGAGAGAAATTGGGGAAAAACAAATTATTTAGTAAGAAGCTCATAGTTTCAAGTAAAATAATAAGAGAAAACCATCTCATCAGCTTGATCTTCCTTTTGGAAACGACTTAACAAAGCAAATAAAAAATCACAGTTCGAATTCAGAGTATAGAAAACAATCGGATTATGCAAACAACCAACCAAACAGCAGGAAAAATTCAAAATGGGTGAGAAACAGAAAGAGACGCTTGATCCCCGGGAGCTTCATCTCACGACGAAGACCATGATCTTATTTTACAAGATCGAATCTACTTCGTGAAAACATCGCAGGAGGGAGCAATGGGGGCTGTTGATTGATAGTTTGATCCTCTACTTTCTTTTTTATCAAAAGTATTAATAAATCCCAGAGGAAGGTAATTGGGGTTTTAGCCAATGGAGAGAGAAATCATGAGGCTGAGAGATGGAGAAATAAGGTGTTGGGAGTTTGATGGGAGATATCGCAGAGGGTTGGTATATACCTTGGTAAAAATTGTAATAGTTGGCTGTTAGTAGTTGTGGGATGAATTAATGGTGTGGTAGAAGTTAGTTGAATTAACTATGTTTGGTTTTAGTTGTGTTTTTAATGTGCTAGGTCGGTAGTGGCTATTATATAAAGCCACCCTTTTCTCTTCATTTGTATCAAGGAAGGAACATTATCATATCTAAAATAGTGTCCCACTACTTTCTGTCTTTTGATTATCACAAGAGAACAAGTTTCTTCTCTTACCTATTATTACTCCCACATAACCGTACCCACCACCAATAATATCATTCCTTTTATTCCATCAAAGTGGTATCAGAGCTTGTCTCAGATCCATATGGCTTCAAACAACAACTTGTTGCAGCCCCAGCTTCCAAAGTTTACAGGGAAGAATTATAGTCAATGGAGCATCCAAATGAAGGTGCTGTATGCTGCTCAAGATTTGTGGGAGGTGGTTGAAAATGGCTTTGTGGAGCCAAATGATCAAGCAGTCCTCACTCAACAACAACTCACAGAGCTGAAGGAGACACGTAAGAAGGACAAAAAGGCTTTATTCTTTATCTTTCAAGCAGTGGATGAAGCTATCTTTGAAAGAATCTCATCATGCACTACATCAAAACAGGCGTGGGACACTCTCTTTGCATCATATAAAGGAGAAGAAAAAGTGAAGATGGCCAGGTTGCAAACTCTAAGAGGTGAGTTTGATATGTTACGTATGAAGGAGTCAGAATCTGTTGAAGACTATTTCAATCGTGTCATTTCTCTAGTCAACCAACTGAGAATTAATGGAGAAAAAATTGAAGATCAGAGAGTTGCTGAAAAAATTCTTCGAAGTATGTCCCGAAAGTTTGAATATATTGTGGTGGCAATTGAAGAATCCAAAGATCTGTCTACCTTGTCTCTTGACAGTTTAATGGGTTCTCTTCAATCCCATGAGTTACGACTGAAGCAGTTTGACTCTAGCCCTGTTGAGCAAGCTTTTCAATCTCAAGTCTCATTCAGAGGAAGTTCTAGAAGAGGAGGAGGCGGCTTTGCTCGTGGACGAGGAAGAAATAATCAAGGACGTGGCTATGCAAATGACCAGAAAGAAACTAATGATGAAGGCTCTGCACGAGATTATGGTTATTCAAGAGGAAGAGGAGATTATGGTTATCCAAGAGGAAGACGGGATTATGGTTATCAAAGAGGAAGAGGAGATTATGGTTTTCCAAGAGGAAGAGGAGATTATGGTGGTTATTCAAGAGGCAGAGGAAGAGAACAAGGTTCCTCTCTTCCCAATATTCAGTGCTACAATTGCAAGCAGTATGGGCACACCAAGTACACATGCAAAAACAAAACAAATGGAGGAGCCGAATCAAGCTTTGTGCATGAAAAAAATTCTGAAAGGGAAAATGATGCTGTGGTTTTACTTGCATGTGCAGCTGCCAAAGAAGGAAAAGTTTGTGCAGAAAAATGGTATCTTGACAGTGGATGTAGTAATCACATGACAGGCAACAAAAGTGCCTTTGTCAATTTCAAGCATACCAACAACTCTGAAGTAAGGATTGGTGATGGTGGAAAGTTAGTGGCCAAAGGATGTGGAGATATTCTTTTTCTGTCCAAGTCTGGAGAACAAAAAAGAATCTCTGATGTGTTATATGTTCCAGATTTAAATTACAATCTCCTTAGTGTGGGGCAACTTCTTCGTAAAGGCCATAATATTCAGTTCAGGGAAGACCAGTGTGTAATTAGAGACAAGTACAACTCTCTAATTACAAAGGTGCAGATGTCAGGAGACAATATGTTTTCTCTGAACATAAAGTATGAATCTTTTGCTTGCTTAAGTGCACTTATCAAGGATTCCTCATGGTTGTGGCATCTACGCTATGGGCATTTGAGTTTCAGCACACTATCATTGATGGGGAAACAACATATGGTACGAGGCCTACCAACTATACAGCATCAAACACAAGTTTGTGAAGCATGTGTGCTGGGAAAACATCAGAGAAATTCATTTCCTACAGGAAATTCTTGGAGAGCATCCCATCCTCTTGAGTTGGTGCACTCAGATGTATGCGGGCCCATGAACACAACATCAACAGGAGGTAACCGCTACTTTCTTACATTCATTGATGATTATAGCAGAAAGACATGGGTCTATTTTCTCAAATATAAATCAGAGGTGTTTGATTACTTTAAAGTTTTCAAAGCTTTGGCTGAGAAGCAAAGTGGATTTGCATTGAAAACCTTGCGGTCTGATCAAGGTGGAGAATTCTCATCCAATGTGTTCGAGAAGTTTCTAAAAGAAAATGGGATTAAGCATCAGTTCACAGCTCGGTACACCCCACAGCAAAATGGTGTGGCCGAGAGAAAAAATAGGACCATTATGGAATTGGCAAGAAGCATGTTGAAGGCAAAAGCAATGCCTAATCGTTTTTGGGCAGAAGCAGTGGCATGTGCTGTATATCTCTTGAACCGTGCATCGTCCAATAGTGTGGAAGGCAAGACTCCTCAAGAAGCCTGGAGTGGCCTCAAGCCATGTATTAGTCACTTAAGGATATTTGGCAGCATTGCTTATTCTCATATTCCTGATGAAACAAGGAGAAAATTGGATGACAAGTCAGAAAAGTGCATTCTTGTTGGGTATAGCGAAAAGGCCAAGGCATATAAGTTGTTTAATCCATTGACTAACAAGATTATTGTTAGTCGTGATGTCAAGTTCAATGAAGAAGAAGCATGGAATTGGAGTGAAGCTGAAAATCAAAGTCCAATACTGTTGGACATTGGCCTTGAAAATCTAGATTTAACTCCACCAACAACTCCATCATCACAGGAATCTTCATCACAAGGGTCATCATCAACTTCTTCTAGTGATAGCAGTGAGGAAGAAGAAATTTGCAGAGGACAAAGGAGATCAACAAGAGCTCATCAACCATCCACAAGGTACCCATCTAGTGATTATGTTTTGGTCACTAATGGTGGCACAAATTTTGCTCTATTTGTAGATGCAGACCCAATTATGTTTGAAGAGGCTTCAAAGGATGAAAAATGGGTGAAGGCTATGGATCAAGAAATTGATTCCATTAAGAAAAATGACACATGGGAGTTGGTTGATCTTCCTCAAGGAAAGAAGCCTATAGGAGTCAAATGGGTTTATAAGACCAAGTTGAATGCTCAAGGAGAAGTTGAGAAATACAAAGCTCGCTTGGTAGCTAAAGGCTACAAGCAAAATTATGGAATTGATTACAATGAAGTTTTTGCTCCAGTTGCACGCTTTGACACCATCCGAATGGTGTTAGCTCTTGCTGCCCAAAATTGTTGGAAAGTTTTTCAAATGGACGTTAAATCAGCGTTCTTGCAAGGTGTTTTAGAAGAAGAGGTATATGTTGCTCAACCTCCAGGTTATGTGCAGAAAAATGAAGAAACAAAAGTGTGTAGATTGAAGAAGGCTTTATATGGTTTGAAACAAGCTCCAAGAGCTTGGTACAGTCGGATTGATGCATTCTTCCAAGAGTATGGGTTTCACAAATGCCCATATGAGCATACTCTTTACACCAAGAAGAACTCTCAAGGTGAGATTTTGATTGTCTGTTTATATGTGGATGACTTAATATTTACTGGAAGTAATGCTCAAATGTGTGATGATTTCAAGATGATTATGTCACAAAGATTTGAAATGACAGACCTTGGTTTGCTTCATTTCTTTCTTGGAATTGAAGTCAAACAAAATGAGAATGGAATTTATATTTCTCAAAAGAAATATGCAAAGGAATTGTTGAAAAGGTTCAGGTTGGAAAATGCAAAGTCAATTGCTACTCCAATGGAGGTTGGTGTTAAGATAGGAAAGAATGATGGAAGCACAATGGTGAATCAAACTTTGTTTCGAAGTCTAGTGGGTGGCCTCTTGTATTTAACTACAACAAGGCCAGATCTTACATATGCAGTAAGCTTCCTCAGCCGTTTCATGGAGTCACCAAAAGATGTTCATTGGGAGCTTGGAAAGAGAATCCTAAGATATGTGGTTGGAACTATCAATTATGGTTTGCATTATTATCCTGTTCAGAATCTAAATTTGACTGGCTACAGTGACAGTGACTTGGGTGGAGATGTTGATACTTGCAAAAGCACATCTGGTTATGTCTTTAGCATTGGCTCAAGTGCGATTTCATGGTCCTCTAAAAAGCAATCTATAGTGGCACTTTCAACTACAGAGTCTGAGTATGTTGCTCTTGCATCAGCAGGTTGTCAAGCTAGGTGGCTGAAAAGTATTTTAGAAGAGATGGGTCAAGTTCAAGAAGGCCCTACAAAACTATTCTGCGACAACAAATCAGCTATATGTCTTTCCAAAAATCCAATGTTTCACAGCAAGAGTAAGCATATCAAGATCAAGTTCCATTTTATCAGAGAGCTAATCAAAGATAAAGAAGTTGAGGTTCTGTATTGCAAGTCCCAAGATCAGCTGGCAGATTTGTTCACCAAACCATTAAAGAAGGACCTGCTCATCAAGATGAGGAAATTAATTGGCGTAAATGAAGTCTAGCTTAAGGGGGAATGTTAAAATAATCTAGACTTCATTAATAGTCGGCTGGTAAAAATTGTAATAGTTGGCTGTTAGTAGTTGTGGGATGAATTAATGGTGTGGTAGAAGTTAGTTGAATTAACTATGTTTGGTTTTAGTTGTGTTTTTAATGTGCTAGGTCGGTAGTGGCTATTATATAAAGCCACCCTTTTCTCTTCATTTGTATCAAGGAAGGAACATTATCATATCTAAAATAGTGTCCCACTACTTTCTGTCTTTTGATTATCACAAGAGAACAAGTTTCTTCTCTTACCTATTATTACTCCCACATAACCGTACCCACCACCAATAATATCATTCTTTTATCTCATCATACCTGCCATATAACTCCTCGACGGAGAACAAAAGGTGGAGGAGGGGTGGCCAACCCGTACCTCGATGCCACCAAAAAAGTGCCTGTAGACTGCAGTTCAAAATTACAAGAGAAAAACTATGTCAATGCAACTGAAATATCACTCTTAAAAAAAGGATGCAATATCTTAAATCACATGAGCATAAGATTATCTTACCTCAATAGCGGAAATCAAAACAGCAACCACCATGGGAACCACATCTCGAATATCAAGAGTGGGAGAACCCCACTGAAACAGATTTGGGATCCAAAATCTGTATTTAGAAATGCACAATTGTTAATGTCATACTACTTTCAAACTTACAACAAGAGATAAAGTATAGAAGCTCAAAGTAGATTTTACCCATGAGCACCCCTGAAAAGTCCAGACAAATGAACGCGGCAACTGCTATGAGTATGACCAAGGTATTAAATATCGATAATATCCCCGATATTATCCCGATAATATCTGATTTTTGGGGGTCCGATATTTTAACAACTAACCATAGTGTTATCGTCAATATATCGATATTATCCCGATATTATCCCGATAATATCCCGATAATATCGAGAAGATATTTTCAACATTTTTATGAATGATTTGGGCAATATATCGAGATATTATCGATAATATCCCGATAATATCCTGATAATATCCCGATACAAAACCCAAAAATATTTATATACATTGTATTTGTGAAAACCATTTTACTCCTTCAACACTTTAACCACCATATCACTTATGTTTTTGTGAAAATACTAAAATATTTATATATATACATGGTTTTGTTTTGAATTATTTTTGCAAGAAACAAATTTTCACATGAGATGAGTAGTAACTATGGTTATACTCATAACCAACCATTTCCCTACCCTTCATATCCCATTCCTATTGGGATGGAATCAAGCGACTCATGGAAAGAATCCGAGACTCAATCTTCAAATGATTTTACTTATGGACAACGTCAACCAATCTTGGATCCATATGGGTGGCATGTTAACAATTACATGCAAAACTATTTTGGGGATTTATCATTTGATGACTACTCTTCAAAATATACTTACTCTACACATAGAGATAATGAAAATAGTGAAAATTTTGAACCTCATAGGAACTCTATGTGGTACTAAGTCACTCATGTATCTTACCATGCAATGTATAAAGTGTAAAATATTGTAGTAATTCATTATATATAAATGATTATGGTGTGTTTAATCTTCTTTCATTAATTACTACATATTTTCTACACTTACGGTGTTTGCCAGCTCGCTATATAATCAACTTAAATCAGTTAAATCCATCATGCAATGCATTTCCTTCCAATTTTTTGTGATAAACTAATAGATAATTGACTAAATAAACATCCTGCAAAGTTTCAATAAAAATTTCCAAGTTTTTCATACAATTTCCGTGGTTTTTATTCAATTTTTTCCGATACCGATAATATCCCGATATTTCCTGCGATATTTCCGTGTTTTTTGACTTCCGATATTTCCGATACCTCCGATATTTAAGACCTTGAGTATGACCATATGCAGTAGACATAACTACTGCAAATGGCCACGCAAAGGGTACTAAGAACAGCAGTGCAAATCGTTGAATTTCATTTGGGTTTGCCCTCAAGTAACGAAGAAAGCTAAATCTGCTACATTGTTCTTCTCTAGATCTGGACACAAGATAGGGGAGGCACTGCAACACAATTCACTGTTGCATTAGCCGTTGAAGTTCAATTCAAGAAAAGGATTATTAAAGGTGCTACTTACCTGTGCTATGAAAAATAGTGTCGCCAATGTGGGAAGTCCGACTACGGCACAGGTGCCCAACTGCACCATTAATTAGGAAAAAATAATGTTATCCATTAAAAACAAAAGGTACAAAGGAAGAATTTGAATTTTTTTTAAAAAACAAAAGGGTTAAGAAACAAAAAGGGTTTCATCATCATTACCTGAGGGAACCCATAAACGAACATACCAAGTCCGACTAGGATCACTACAGGTATGGTAGTCAACGGGCTCAATAGTCTACAACAAATCAACATTAAAACCACGTTATTTTTTTAAAAGAAATGACGTCTAATTTGACCTATAGGGAAGGTATGTTAGTACTCAGTGCAATATAGGATTGAATTTATTATCACAACCTACCTCCCAAAAGTTGGCATGATGAAGACTCCAACAAGAACATGGAAGAGTGATGCAAGTAGAAGAGCTCCCTGTATAGCTCTCATACTATATATAAACCTCTGAAAAAGACAATCGCACAACACAAAAACGGATGTAAGAATAGAATTTGATGTCAGCATATAAAGATTAAGTGAAACGGTTAATAGATTAAGAACAGTTCCATGATGAACTATCAACCTACAGTTATAAAATGAATGCTTAAACATCATATAAGAAGAAAAAGAAAAGAACAAGGAATATGAACATGTTGTAATAAATAAATCAAGTGCCTCATGTATTGTGATAGTGTCTAAATAAACAAAGCAAATTGCCTCTTGCACTATGATAGTTTGATGTCCACAATATGCACTCCGTGAGGTGATAAGCCACAAAGACCACTTTTGCATTTTTAATGATTGCTTTATATAGTGGTTTAATTTAATAATTCTGTAATCAAATGTGTGATATTCTAGATGTACCACAGTGTGTGTTTGTAAACTCTTTAAATAGAGTTGTAAGTGTGTTGTTTTCAAAAAGGGAATGATAAGGAATAATCAGAGAAATAAACATTCTAAAAAACACGTGCTTTCTTTATTCTTGTCTTTGAGAGAGTGTGAGTGTGATATAGTTTGAAAATTTATCACCCAGTCAACGAAGTACGGTATCAAATTCAGAATAAAAACAAAACTTACCAGATGTGGTTCCTCTGTCCGGAACCTAACGGAAGCAGATATAGCAGGGATAATAAAGGCGTAGGAGCCTCCCATGACCACTGGCAAGCGACTGCCAAACCAGCTCTGCAATAAGGTACTGATGCCAGAAACAAGAAGGATGGTTTGGATCATTGTAGCTTTCTCCTCCTATTCACACAAAATAAAACAACTTCTATTAAAATTGCTATACACATATGAGCAAAACATGATGTACTATTTTATGCAAATCTTACATGGCCGCCACCCAATATCGGGACTAGGATAGATGGGATGAGGGCAGTTGTTCCTAGCATCACCAGGAAATGCTGGAAACCCAAAGCTATGGAAGTATCTGCATTCCATCAAATAGTTTTATGTAAATATTGTTAGTTATTCAATACCTAATAGCATGAATTAAAACCACTTGAAATAGCGTGTGGGAAGAGAAAAAATAGACAAGACTAAATAAAATAATATACAGGGAGGGGAAATGGAAATAAAAATAGAATATATTGATGCAAAGATTGGTAAGATGGTCATTCAACCAAACATTGAACAAAATCCAATACATTACACATAGCAATGAATTATCTATTTAGTGTGGGAAGATAAAAGTATGGAGGAGAAAGAATTATAAGGAAGATTATGAGTTCAAGGAAAACTGCAGAAAAATTAAATATAGGGAAGATTCTCAGTAGGAGGCATTATATCTTCATGATCTTAAATGTACATAAACATTGCATAATCTACTGCATAATGATAATGCCATGCTCAAAGCTTAGTTTTCAAAATCAGAAGTTGTATGCATGCAGTTTTTCTTTTCATTAGAACTGTAGCGAAAAACTTCCCTCCATGTCAGTAATGGATATTATGAATCTGTTAGTGTGAATGACATGCCAGTAATGGATACTAAGAATCTGCATACAACTTCTAATGAATCTGTTAGCGTGAATGACATGCCAGTAATGGACACTAACAGATTCATTAGAACAGTGGGACAAGTGTGTAGCAAGAGTGTGTAGCGAAAAACTGCATACAACTTCTGAGAATGTGTAACTGAGCAAGCCAGATCAGCTTGGTTAATTAAAGGATCTTATGTATATTTTTGAATAAAAGCTAACTTGTTGGAGATTTTCAATAAAAGCATGTTCAAATTGAGAAATTTACTGTAGTCGAGTTGTCCATTACTATGAACACAGCTTGCATTTTTCCATATGATTTGTAACACGAAAACCTAACTTTTGCATATAGGGATTCAAGATTCAAAGTTGAGCTAGCTGAATATATATTATGACATTAACAATTGAGCTTCTATACTTTACCTCATGTAATTCATTGAAAAAAATCCATTGAAAATTCATTGGAATAAGTCCATTGAAAATTCATTGAAAAAATGCCATTGAAAATTCATTTGACACTGAAGCTGCAAACCACTGAAAAAATATCTAGGATTGCTCAATGCCGTTTATAATTTTCTTTTTTTTCTACATGAGCTTTGTGAGGCTCATCCAATCCAAAATAAAATTGCTATTATAAATGAAATCTAGTAAAAAAAAGATGCAATGGAGAACAATAAAGGCTCATCCAATCCAAAAAAAAATTGCTATTATAAATGAAATCTAGTAAAAAACAGATGCAATGGAAAACAATAAAGGCTCATCCAATCCAAAAAAAAAAATTGCTATTATAAATGAAATCTAGTAAAAAACAGATGCAATGGAGAACAGTAAAGGCTCATCCAATCCAAAAAAAAAATTGCTATTATAAATGAAATCAAGTAAAAAACAGATGCAATGGAGAACAGTAAAGGCTCATCCAATCCAAAAAAAAATTGCTATTATAAATGAAATCTAGTAAAAAACAGATGCAATGGAGAACAATAAAGG